>JASDQU010105873.1:222452-249577 GCA_032191745.1 Picea mariana
TAGGCGACAAGATCCTAGTTCAAACTATATTGCCAGAACTTGATGAGGAAGGAAAAATCATATTGGAGCTTGAATCCATCACTGACACAAGAATTCACCAGCTGAGGAATAGATCCATTTCAGAGTATCTCATTAAATGGAGTAAACTACCGACTGAAGATTCCACTTAGGAAGATGAGTCTTTTATACAGAAGCATCCAGAGTTACTCAAGCATTGCGAACAACACTTGTCTCAATGGGAGGGGCATGTTAAGCCCTAATATTGGCTCATTACCCCTTAATTGGGGCACATTATATTAGTAATGTTATTTTATTTATGTCTGCTTTAGGTCTTAGTTGTAATTATACCTCCTAGTCTCCTATATATACCAAGGAGACATTTTCATTTTGAATCATCTTGTACTTGAACATTTAAGTGGGGTAAAATGAGGTTGCCCCCTCAAAGAGGCTTATTATCTGAAAGTATCTCTTTTTCAAGACGTTGAGTACTTTTTCTGAGGTTTTTCTATGCTATATTGATATTTGGTTCTTAACAGTCTCATTCAATTACGCAGAGAATCCCATCTGTATTTTAATTACCAAGATTGTGTTATCCACTGAAGATACTGCACATCGATTTAATTATTACTACACAACATTTTTATTTTCTATCTATATTTCCATTATAAATTACACAGAGATAATTATTATATCAACAATCTCATATTATTTTTAGGATTATGGCAGCGAGGTTTCCCTTGTTTTTATGCTATGCGAATTCTAAGTAATTGCAGTAGCAATTTCTTTCATTGGTGAACTTCCATTCATTCTCAGTTGGCCATTTAAATAATCCCAATCCACATTTTATTTTTATTTTTCCTTGTTGTGAATGTTAGCTTATGGACAACTGGTAAATGTATTTATTCCATTTTTGAAAATCCTTGATTATTGCACCTAGCTCCTTAATATCCCTTAATAATTACAAGACATTTTTTTTAATGCACAGTAGATTAAATGACTATGCCAAGTTTTAATGAGCACACAGATTTTAAAGGCTTAGTGGTTAGCGCTGGCAATAATATGTAATTTAGTTAAAATGTTTAGTTAATTCACAAATTAAGTTAAATTGCAGTAGTTAGCGCTGGCAGCGATGTTGTATTTGGTTAATTCGTAATTGTTTATGGTCGATTGTTTTAGAACAACTCCATAATGGTAGTATAATTTATATTTCTCTTAATAGCGACAGGTGAATTCATAATAGCACCATGTAATGGAAGCGACCGTTATAATTGTTATATTTTAAAGAGAAGCATGGTTCTAATGTATATTTTTGGGAAAGGCATTATTACATCTTATAATTTAATAAAGATTGTTATGTTTAAGATTAAGCATTGTTATATTTTACATTTTGGGAAAAGCATTGTTGTATTTTAAGTTAAGCTTTGCATTGTCATAACTGGCACTAAGGATTTTAAGCACGGTTAAGCTTTGTCATATTTTAAAAAGGGTAGGTAAGTGTTATTATATGCTTTTAACAACTGATTGAGGTTCGATATATTGTGCTTGAAATGGTCTTATGGTGGTAACATGTTAATGAGATTCATATAGATTGTTGCACAATTCTAACCATGTATTGAATATAGTACCTCGGGCCTCATTTAGCTCAATTGAGCAATGAGTGCAACCTAGCATGGGACATGCGCTTCTTGATGATAATTATGTGATGATTGATTTGATGTTTTGTAAATTGTGTCATAACTCTTGAATGTGATTTTGTTCCTCGCTCGCCATGAAGGTTCTAGTTACTGGTGTCGCTTGATGTTGGTTGTGTTTGTATTGATTGATGTTTTCATTTTCTTAGTAGGTGTGGTCTTGCTTGTGTTGGGTGGGATGTAGAAACCTCCTTGTTCCTCAGAACAGTCGCCAGCCTTGAGACCTTAAATGGTAAAAATTGATGGGAACCTGGGCTTGAGCATTGCTTATGTGTCCTGGAGGTCCTAACCTTGCAAGGTAGGACGAGCGGGTAATCATTTTTATTTTTATTTTGTCTAATTGATTTTCGTATGTTGCATCCATCTGCATGAGGTTCTAGTATGTTGGGTCGTTAAGTTGTCTATTGCTTGACTTGCGTGTGTTGTGTTCATCATCAAGTTGCGTTGATTGACTATTGTTGTTGTTACTTCTTGCTTTAAAAAAAAAATGCACTTGTTATGCGTCGCATGTTGTCATAATGACAGGGGTCATTACACATTTTTTCTATGATATGTACTATTGTACCACCATTTTGCAAATGTAACCAATTAATCCATTGTTCATAACGATCATTCACAAAATTCCTTAGGCACCCTTCAAGGAATTTATTAACCACTTCAGTATGGCCATCTATTTGGGGATGGTATGAAGTACTCATGGTTAAGGATGTCCCAAATTGGTGAAATAGTTCCTTCCAAAAGTTTCTAGTGAAATTGGGATCCCTGTCACTTATGATAAACTTGGGAAATCCATGAAGCTTAAAAATATTTTTAACATAGCTATCAACGAATTGTCTAGCCTTGGATTTTGAAGAAACCCCAACAAAGTGTACATATTTGGTTAGTCGATATATGATTACAAATATAACATATTTTCATTTAGAGATAAGAAGATCAATAATAAAGAAAATATATATTTCATACCATTTTTGGATTGGAACATGAAGGGGTTGAAGAAGACCCGGAGGAGCGATTGTTTCAAAATTTTGTCATTGACAGGTGTCACATTCTGCCACATATTTCTGAATATAAGCCCACATACCCTTCCAAAAGAAAGATTGGCGTATATTGTAGTAAGTTTTGAAAAAACCCACATGGCCTGCTGTTAGAGAATCATGATTTTCTTTCAAAACTTGGAGTTTGAAATTGGAAGAGTTGGGTAAACATATCCTTTGTTTGTACTACAATATGTCAATCTCCCAAGTGAATATAGGATTTGTAGTTGGGTTTCTTTCAACTTCCTCTATTAGCTTCCTTATCTCTGGATTTTTGACATACTCAGTTTGAAATTTTGTGATCCATTCAGGAATGATGGTGGAAATAACACATAGTGTAGAATCATTATCAAGTTTCCTTGATAACGCATCCACAACCAAATTCTCCCTCCATTTTTTATAATGAATATTGAAGTCAAAGATATGGATTTTGGTCACCCATTTTTGTTTCTATGATGAAAGGTTTTTCTGAGTTAGAAATTACTTCAATCTATTGTGGTTTGTTTTCACAAGAATTTTCATTCTAAACAAGTATTGTTTCCATTTAACCAAAGAATGCATACTTTCCAACATTTATTTGTTATATGTTGATTTTGTTTTCTCCCTTGGTTTGAATTTTTGACTTTCGAATGCAATGGGATGATTATATTTCATAAGAATGACACCTAATCCTGTTCCTAAAGCATTGAATTCAAGGGAAAATGTTTTGGAGAAATAAAGTGTTGCCAAAACCAGGGTGGATGTTATTAAGATATTCAATCTTCTACAATAATCTTCATCTTTGTCATTCCATTTAAATGCATCTTTTTCAATAGTGTTGTTAATGGGGCCACAATTTGCACATAGTGTTGAAAAAATATTTTGTAGTACCCTGTAAGACCAAGGAATCCTAGTAATGATGTGATTGATTTGGGGATAGGACACTCAGTAACTACCACAATTTTATTAAGATCAACCTTGATTCCTTCATTTGATATGACATGTCCCAATAATACTATCTCTTTTTGTCCAAAGCTGCATTTAGATTTTTTATCATAGAACTTATTCTCTTGAAGGAGTTTTAATATTGTCTCTATGTGCTTGAGGTGTGAGTTCCAGTTCTTTCTATAAACAGGATATCATCAAAGAATATAAGTACAAATTTTGTAGGTACAAATGAAACAAATAATTTATTACTGCTTGGAAGGTAGCAGGAGCATTGGATAAATTGAAAGGCATGACCCAAAATTCACGTAACCCTTCATGGGTACATAAAGAAGTTTTAGGAATGTCTTCCTCTAGAACTCTCGTTTGGTAATAACCACATTTTAGGTCCAACTTGGAGAAATATTTAGCGCCATGGAGCTCATTCAATAACTTATCCACAATTGGAATTGGAAATTTATCCTTTATCGTAATTTTGTTCAATGATCGATAACCAATATAGAGTCTATATGATCCATTCTTTTCTCTAGAAAGTATGACTAGAGATAAGTAAGGACTTCTGCTTCGTGTAATAACACCGCAATCCAATAATACTTGAACCAAACACTCAATTTTTGTCTCATGTTGGTGGGACTTATTATAATAATTTTTTTAATTGGGGAAAAACCAGGTGTTAGCACAAGATTGGTTTATGCCTCAGTGTTGCATAAGTGGCGCTACCTACAGGCGCTACCTAATATTTCACAGAGAACAAAATCTGCATTTCATTATTCATTTTGGCAAATTAATACAATTGTTATGGGATTTTTATTTGTTTTGGGGAAAATTGAAATTATATTGAGTTATTCCCAATATCCAAGTTCAAGCATCAAAGCACCCACAGATTTATGCTACCGAATTGCATGCAGAAACATAGCTAGGCGCTACCTACAGGTGTTGTGTAATATTTTGGCAGAGGCTAAATTGTGCAGAGTTATTCTTCCAGTTTTGAGTCACTAATTTAAAACTCGGGTTATGAGTAGTTGAGGATGTATTTTTGAAAAATGAAGGAGGTTTTTGTTCATAACATTCCAAATAAAAAAAACCTCTCTTAGGGTTTCAAAATTTGTTTTGGTTTGAGATATATTGGATAAAGAAGTAGGTGTTGCGTACTCTGCACAGTGGCACTGCGTACTAATTTCTGTAGCGGTCACGGTTTTGATATTCGCCTTGTTGGGAGGTTGCCACATGTCAAGGAGAGTTTGATAAATTCTAAAGGATAATTTAGATGTCAATGGACACCTACACCTAATATTTATCTCCATCAAAGGCCTCATGCAATGAGGTGGAGACATTTCATTAATGACTTCCAACAAATTCCTGAAAATCATCAGTTTGTTGGATTTTTGTTTCTTTGATTGTTGCCACCTATCTCCAAGGCTTAGAATCCAATGGAGGATATGGGATTCGACCTCCTAAGGTTATTTGGATGCTATTTTCTATTTAAGGGGGGAGATATCTCTTTATTAAGGGATTCATGAGCCAAGAGAGGCTAGAAAGAGATGTAGCAGGTAGTTTTCCTGTGTGTGTTCATTTGTAAGCCTGTGGGCATTTTTTGATTGTAAGAATTACTGCTATTGGAGACTCATGAGAGCTATGATTTAAGATTGTAACTCTTCTATCTATATTTCGTCTTATTTGAATATATTGTATATTTGAGGATCAAAGGATGTCAATGATTTATGGATCCCTAAGCAGCAGAGGATCTGTTGTATTTTTCCCATCGGTCATTGTGTATATTCAAGTATTTGTTGATTTATTAAATTGAGAGGATATTTATGTACTGAACATTCTATCTTATGCTTTCCTTCTTCATTTCTTCCACCTATTAGCATATAATCTTGTTTTCTGTTAAGCAACTTTTGTGCCTTCTATGAGTAGGATGTTTGTGACTCCATTACCCATTGGTGTAGCCTACTGATCTGCAGTTTGTTTCCCTCTCTCTTTCTTTATCCATCTTGTTGATCCACCTATTCAAAACCAAAGTTATCTTTTACATTCTGATGGGTGTTGGGCTTACACTTTAGCAGTCAAAGTGTGACTTTCAGTGATAACATTTTTGGTGCCGTTGCCAGGGATGGATTTGAGCAGATTGAAAAGCACCCTGGGAAGAACGACACTGTACAACTCCAGCTTTAGATGGTGACTGAAGTTGGGCACCTTCAATACTGCACATTCACCATGGAGACTCCATTGTTCATAATATGTTGGTGACTCCACTGGGGATGAGAAAAATTAAATGGCTATGAAGGCTATCATGGCCAGGAGGTTTGCCCCACTCAATTTCTCAGCCATAGATGGTTATCCACATCTTGTTCCTCAAATTGATGAATGGCAAGATCTTCTGCCTAGGTTTTATGAAGGTGATGATGACAACCCTTTTGAGCATGTTCATCAATTTCATGCTTTGATGCAACAACTGGACATCCATTATGAAGATATATTAATGAAAATGTTCATGTATTCATTGGAAGGCGATGCGAGGCAATGGTATAGAACACTCCCTGCTTCTAGTATTTCCTCTTTAAAGGACTGTCATGATGTTTTTTATTCTCATTGCAAGATAATTTATCTATCTGAAAGACTTTTTGAGAATTGTTGTGAGAGGTATGCATCATATATTCAAGATTCGGCAAGTGATTCCTCTAGTAGTGATCATGAAGGGGATTATTATAAAGAGCAGGACTTAGATGATGAGTTTCATAATTCTTTTCCTAAATTTAAAGAACAAATGCATCATTCATGTCAAAATCTAGGTCCCCAAGAGAAATATCAATATGGACAATCCATCATTTCCTTGTCTCCTCCTTTTCTCGATTCTTTAATTCAAGAGGTTATATTAGATTCAGATTTATTTCATCATGAGAATAGTATTGCAGCTTTTCATGACCGAATTCATAGATTATCAGTCCCTCCTATTGTTAATGAACCAATGTGCCATGATTGGCCAAGTTTTGATGACTATGAGGATGTTTTCCCTGAACAACCAGCTGTCCCAGCTATTGTACTAATCCTCTCAGCCATTAATAGTCAAATGGTCATTCATTCACCTTTGTATGATGATTATGAAAATGATTTCCATGAAAAATCTGTTGAAGGCCTTATATTAGAAAAGTACCCTTCCCATCAAAGCAACAATATCTTGTTTCAACCCTCATGTCATATTTTTGTTGTTGAAAAAGAAGAAAAAAATTATAATCTAATTTTAGAGGGTGAAAAAATGAGAAATTGGGACCATAAGCCAAGCTATGATGAATATCCCTCACAATCAAAAGATAAGATAGAATAATTTATTTTCCCAAGCACTTGTAATTGTGATGAACTTCCCTATCAGCCCCCTATTCCTCTTGAAGACACAAGCTCAGTGTCATCAAGCAGCCAAGATCAAATGCCATGTGATCAGATGAGAAAGGTTGAAATTAAAGAAATACAAGAATCACTAAGACTTTTTCCTTATACACCTCATGACCAGGAGTGGACCAAGGCCATATAAATTGAGGATGAATCAGAGAATCAACAAGCCATACAACAACCAAGAACAGTGGACGAAGGACCTAATGAAATACTTTTCCTTTTTACACAAAGCAATGTTGCAGGGGCAAGTATTGATGATGTTTTTCAGGATCCATTTGCAGCCTGTTTGCAAGTAGAAAGTGGGCCTAGGCTCATTGATTTCTTTAATGGAAAGTGTATTGCCAAATGTTTCTTTGACGTGCCTTCAAGTAAGAATTATCTTTGGTGCTTAAGGAAGCACATTTCAAAGCTTCAAACAGTTGAAAAAATGATGAAATGGCTTCATTGGTTGTTCCATGTAACTTGAAAGCTTCATTTTCCCAATAATTAGAGTAGGTGTTTGCAATAAGCTTGTTGGACAAGCATTGTTTTCATCAATTTTTGTCAGTTTCAGTTTTCATTTTCATTTAGTTTCAGCTGAAGGTCACAGATCAAAGCAGATTGAAGAGGTTAAAGGTTGAAGAGAATGACTCCACAAGCCCAATGGATAAGGCATTGAAACTACAAGAGTTCTTAGAGCCTCACAGGGAGGACTCGATCCCCCATGGAGCCTATGTTAGCACAAGATTGGTTTAATGTTAGCACTGAAAGTCACACTTTGAATGCTAAAGTGTAAGCTCAACACCCATCAGAATGTAAAAGATAACTTTGGTTTTGAATAGGTGGATCAACAAGATGGATAAAGAAAGAGAGAGGGCAACAAACTGTATATCAGTAGGCTACACTAATGGGCAATGGAGTCACAAAAATCCCACTCATCTAAGGCACAAAAGTTGCTTAACAGAAAACAATATTATATGCTGATAGGTGGAAGAAATGAAGAAGGAAAGCATAAGATAGAATGTTCAGTAAATAAATATCCTCTCAATTTAATGAATCAACAAATACTTGAATATAAACAATGACTGATGGGAAAAATACAACAGATCTTCTGTTTCTTAGGGATCCATAAATCATTGACAGCCTTTGATCCTCAAATCTGCAATATATTCAAATATGAAGAAATATAAACATAAGAGTTACAATATGAAATCACAGCTCTCATGAGTCTCCAATAGAAGTAATTTTTACAATAAAAAAATTCCCACAGGCTTACAAATGAACACACACAGGAAAACTGCCTGCTACATCTCTTTCTAGCCTCTCTTGGCTCATGAATCCCTTATTCAATAGATATCTCCCTCCTTAAATAGAAAATAGCATCCAAATAACCTTAGGAGGTCGAATCCCATCTCCTCCATTGGATTCTAAGCCTTGGAGATAGGTGGCAACAGTCAAAGAGACAAAAATCCAACAAACTGCTGATTTTTAGGAATTTGTTGGAAGTCATTAATGAAATGTCTCCACCTCATTGCATGAGGCCTTTTCTGGAGATAAATCTTAGGTGAAGGTGTCCCTTGACATATAACTAATCCTTGACAAGTCATTCAAACTATCCTTGACATTTGGAAACCTCCCAACAAGGAGAATATCAAAACCGTGATTGCTACAGGAAATTAGTACGTAGTGCCACTGTACAGAGTACGTAGTGACTACTTCTATATCCAATATCTCTCAAACCAAAACACATTTTGAAAAACAGAGAGAGGTTTTTGTTATTTGGAATGTTATGAACAAAAAACTCCTTCATTTTTCAAAAATACATCTTCAACTGCTCATAACCCAAGTTTTAAATTAGTGACTCAAAACTGGCAGAATAACTCTGCATAATTTAGCCTCTACCAGAATATTATGCAGCGCTTGTAGGTAGTGTTGACTGTGTTTTTGCATGAAATTCGATAGCATAAATCCGTGGGTGCTTTGATGCTTGAACTTGGATATTGGGAATAACTCAATATAATTTCAATTTTCCCCAAAACAAATAAAAGTCCCATAACAATTGTATTCATTTGCCAAAATGAATAATGAAATGCAAATTTTGTTCTCAATGAAATATTAGGTAGTGCCTGTAGGTAGCGCCACTTATGCAATGCTGAGGCATAAACCAATCTTGTTCTAACACCAGGGATCAATTATATGATTTTGTCTATAGAATTAGGTGGAGGGAGCCCAGGAGGAGGTTCTTGAAAAATGGTGTGGCATTTTCCGAGAATTTTGTCTAATTTCTTGGGATCATCATTTTTGTACTACTTAGTAGTTCCCTCTATTGCATAGCGGTGTAGGAAATAATCTTGGGATCCCTTTTTAATCATTTTTCATCCTATTAGACAAGACTATTTGTGGGGGAGGATAGTTAATTCCTTGTAATTTGTACTTTTCCTCATTTTCATAAAATCTTATAAATTGATATTGTAAGCTTAATCCAATAGTACCAAGCGTAGCTAACCATTTCACCCCCAAGACAATATATACCCCTTTGATTGGCATAGAATACATAATAGATTTTAATTTTTAGTAATTCATGGATACTTCTACCTTGTGGCATTTCCCATCACATGAAGTAGTCCTATTTCCCAGGATGGAGATTTGAAATTTAGAGGTAGGATAAATGAATATGTTTGATTGCCTTGTTATCTTCATATCTGTAAATTTATGTGAACTACCACTATCTATGAACATTGTTACTTTATTTTTCTTAACATAGTCATAAACTTTAATGGTTTGGGGTTTAGAAATACCCATCGTTATGATGACATAGAGTGTTGGACTTGCATTTTGATTTACCGACTCATTGGAATTTCTTGAGTATCCATTATTTGTTTCTTCATCAAATGAAGATATGTCCCCTGCTTCCCCATCCTTGTCGATGTCATTCTTGTCTATTTCACAATTATTTATTTTTTCCTTGCACTTATGGTTGGGTTTCCAATTGGGTACATTAAATTTAAAACATCGATCTTTATCTTGTATTGTATCTGGTGGTGGTATCGTTTTGTAAGGGGGAATGTATTTGGATCTAGAGTCTTCAAGTGAGAGCCATGATGTTTGTCGATATGATTTAAGTTTTTTTTCAATGATTTTGTATTTCTGACGAGCTTGCTCAATATCCTTAATGTCAAGCAATTCAAACTCATTTTAGATATTTTTCTTCGACCCAGATAAGGCTATTTGAAGCATCCAATCTTCCAATATATTAGGGAAATGGGTGGATAGAACATGTAGATCTCAAAAAAATTCCTCCATTGTACCAGACTATTGTAATCGAGTGAGTTTAGAAAAAACCCATTTTCTTTTGTGTCAAGAAAACATAGTAAGAAGTTCTTTTTGAATACCTCCCAATCTCTTGCTAGCGATTTGGATTTTTCTCTCCATCATAGGAACCAGTCATATACAAATTACTTCATATGTATAGATGCAACATTAATTTTTCTTCATCATTAGAAATTTGGTAATACCTAAAGTATTGTTTGATTTTATTTACCCATCTTGTTGCTTCTTTTGCATTCAATCCGTCAAATTCTGGACAATAAGCTTCATCTTAGCCATGCCATTATTATATGTCCCCATGTTGGACGAGTAGTGTGATTAGGGAGGTATCCAGTGTGAATTACAATTACCAGGGCTTCTATTACCATTCACTATTTCCTCAAGATCGATTCTCATGTCATTGTAACTTCTATTGCACTCTTCTAATCCTTTGTTCAATTTAACAATTTTGGAATTCAACGAAGTATTTTTTGCAACAATTACTTTCTCAGTTGCTTGAATTATAAGGCTCACACAAAATTCCTTAAGACCTGTGCTCAGCTCCATCATGGGGGGAGCGTTGTCATCTGATCCTTCTTCATTTTTCTCTGGTTCTTTGATCTCCTCATTGTTGCGTGTAGTGCCAATTCTTTTTACCTTGTATTTTACTTTTATATTAATATAAATTAATTAAATATTAATTCCCAAATTTCAAACACTCCTTATGAAATATGTCTCCTTCTATATCAGTTTACCTTGATTTCTTCCTTTTACTTTCTCTCTCCAATGATATTATATATATATAAACCACGAGTCAATGGTTTACCAAAACCATGGGCCTGTAAATAACCAATGGTAAAAAAATTTACCCATCCTCTTCTCTTTTTATTTTTTACTTCTTTACCTTATAATAACTTCCCAATACCATGGGTTTTTTGAAACCATGCACTGATACCAATTGAAAGAAGAAGGCGATATATATATATATATATATATATATATATGATTATTGGGTTTACAACTGCATGTATAAATATACCCAAATGGATATAGTCACATCCATATGGATGCGACTTTACATTGTTGTTATAATTAATAATTAATGGACTTTGCAATACATAATAAGGTGTATTAAATCAACCATATTGTTATGTACCCTAGATGAGATATTCCTTCAAGGAGATATTAGGACACAAGAAAATCTTGTAAATGTGGAGGAAATAAATATTGAGCCCAAAAATCATGTTTATTCATCACCTCCAAATCTGCATCATCGAGTGTTCCACTCAACACCAAGAAACTACTTAATTCCCAAGATTGATATGATGAAGTTTGATGGTAAATATCCTATAACACGGATATTCTAGATGGATCCATTCATTGATCTACATCAAGTTCCAACCTTACAAAAGGTAACTCTTACATCATTGTATTTATAAAATGATCAATTTGTCTAGTATCAATGGCTTTGTGAAAGAAAAAAATATTTTATTGTCTCTTGGTCCATTTTTATATATGAATGGATAAAACGTTATGGGGTTATTAAGAGAAATACATTATTTAGTCAATAGTTACAGAGCACATTCAACAATTCCAAAAACTAAGTCTGAGGGTAAAGAACATTACAAAGGATAATTTTTTAGATCTCTTTATGGGAACTTTAAAGGATAATATTTAACACCGGGTGCATCTCTTCAAACCTAAATCCCTAGAGCATACTTTCAATATCGAAAGGAAATTTGAATGTAAAAATTTGGCCACTAGAAGAGTGATCTCTAAAAACTATAGAGAGCACCAAACTCCCTTTCCTAACCTCACTCAACCTACAAGTTTGACACCTTAGCAAATGGATGAAAGAAGAGAAAAGGGACTATGCTTCAATTGTGATAGAAAGTATAGTAAGGGGCATAAATTCAGTGATAAGAAATTATTCTACATATATTGTGAAGAAGAAGAAGATCAAGATTTGGAACCATCACAAGATATAAAATAATAAGAGACTACTCCAACCATATCTTGTCATGCATGGGCTAGCATAATTACTCCACAAACTGTCAATATAGAAGGATATCAAAAAGAAAAAGGTAACAATGTTGATTCATTCTAGTAGGACCCATAACTTCATTAATTGGAAATTAACGAAACTTCATAATTGCTTTGTATCTCCAGCACCAAAGATTCAAGTAATGATCACATATGGAGGTATCATAAATTGTTTAGGGAAGGGACATATTATTAAGCTCAATATGGGGGAGTATTTATCATATAATCCCATGATTGCAATCCAAATGGGTGGTGTTGATGTTGTAAGAGGGGTCCAATGGTTACAATCATTTAGAACTGTGGCTCTTAATTTTCAATAACTTTTCATGATATTTTCCTCAAAAGGAAAGGAAATTTAACTTCAAAGGTATCCAAGGGAATCCCTATAAAGTGATAATCTCTAACAACATGAAAAAAATACTCAAAAAGGGACACCATGGTGTACTTTCACAATTGTGCTCACTAGATGTTCAAACATATAGACCTTATGTTCTAAAATATCTCCAAAAGTTATCGATAATCATTACAAGGTATTTGAAGATATCCCTAAGGGTACTCCACCTTCTAGAGATCGTGACCATGCTATTCATTTGCAACCAGGAAGTGTACCACCTAAGATTAGATCTTATAGGAACCCATACACAAAAAAGAGTGAGATTGACCATATGATTCAATAAATGTTAGAGGTCGTCATCATTCAACCTAGACAAAGTTATTTCTCTTGACCAATGGTGATGGTTACAAAAAAGGGCGGCTCATGGTGTATGTGTCTATATTATAAATAGATTAACAAAATCACCATTAAAGACACATTTCTTATTATTATTATTAATGAACCATTAGATGAATTGCAAGGAGAATTTGTTTTTACTAAGTTGGGTCTATGCTTTGGATATCATCAAATTAGAATGAGGAAAGAAGACATTCCCAAAACATCCTTTATAACACATTAACGTCATATGAATTTTTGGTGATGCCAATTGGCCTTAGAAATGTACCTTCAACATTTCAAATTTTGATGAATTTTATTTTCAAACCCTTACACAGAAAATTTTTGTTAGTATTTTCTGATGAGATACTAATCTACAAAAAATCATGGGAAGAACATGTAAAACATGTTGACATGGTGTTAAAACTATTGGAAGAGAAACAACTATATGCATATCCTTCCAAGTGTTCCTTTGGGGTTCAAGAAGTGGAATATCTAGGTCATATTGTATCTCATGAAGGTGTCAAAGTGGACCTTAACAAAATTAAATCTATGATGGAATTCCCAATTCTGAAAACATTGAAGAATATTATAGGATTCTTAGGACTTATAGGATATTACCACAAATTTTTCAAGAATTATGGTCAAATAACATCACCTCTAACAATGTTACTGAAAAAAGAGGCATTTTATTGGACTCAAGAAGAAACCAAATATTTTGAAAATATTAAGGAAGATATATGTATGACTCATGTCCTAGTAACACCCGACTTCAAAAAAACCTTTATTGTGGAATGTGATCCTTCAAAACATGGAATTGGTGCAGTTTTAATGCAAGAAGGAAGGGCCCTTGCCTTTGAAAGTAACCATATTAAAGGAAAAACTTACTCAAACCCATATAAAAAGGAATTGTTGGCCATATTACATGTAGTTAAGAAATGACACCCTAACCTAATAGGAAGACACTTCAAGGTAAAAAAAAATCATGATATTTTGAAGTACTTCTTCAAACAATGATTATCTTTAGAAGAGCAACAAAAATGGGTTACAAATTTTCTAGGTTATGCCATTGAAATTAACTACAAAAAAGGAAAACAAAATATGGTGGTAGATGCACTTTCAAGGAAAGAAGAAAACACAAAGGATTTATTGTGTGTTATTTCCATTCCACAATCTGATTGGGTGGAAGAAGCAAGGATATAATGAAAACAATATAAAAAGGTATGCAATATCATTTAACAAATATGAGAGGACCCAAGTGCATTAGATAAATTTGTGTGGAATAATGATTTATTGTGTTATCAAGATCACTTATTTTGATGTAAGAATCCCCATCTCGAATAGAAGGTACTTTTGGAATTGTACACTTCTCCTATAGGAGGACATTCAAGGTTCTTCAAAACTTACCACATGATCAAGAAGGACTTTTTCTGGGAAGGTATTAAAGCTGATGTTCAAATTTTTTTGGTTGAATGTGTTGTTTTCCAACATAATAAGGGAGAGATAATTAAGACATTATGTCTTACAACCATTATCTATACCAAGTCAATGTTGGGAAGAGGTTTCACTGTATTTTATTACAAGTCTACCCAAGTTCGAAGGAAACAATTTCATCATGGTAGTAGTGGATCGAATCACAAAGTATGCTCATTTTTTCTCCCTTTCTCATCCTTTTAAAGAAAGTACATTAGAAAAAACATTCATGGAAATAGTTTAGAAGCTACATGGAATCCCTAAGATCATTGTAAGTGATAGAGATGCAATTTTCATTGGAAATTTATTTGCTAAATTATTTTTTGGTTTGGGTACTCAATTAGCTCACAACTCCTCTTACCATCCTCAATCTGATGGGAAAATTTAGATTGTGAATAAATGTATAGAAGGGTATCTTCATTTATTTTTATATCATAAACAAACACAATGGGTAAAGTGGTTTCCCTTGGTAGAATGGTGGTACAACACATCCTTCCATACTTCATCAAAAATGTCCCCATTTATGGAAATTTATGTATATCATAATCCATCCACAACATCACCCTTGAAAGGGAAAGAAAAGGTTCAAGCAGTGGAGGGACACATAGAGCACCAACAAGAGGTTCTAAAACTATTGAAGGACAACTTGGTTATAACACACAATAGGATGAAACAATAAGTAGATCAACATCACATCGAAATGGAATTTGAAGTGGGGGATTGGGTCTTTTTTAGGCTACAACCATACAAACAGATGTCCCTTAATAAATATAAGAAGGAAAATAAAGTACCACCCAAGTATTATGGTCCCTATAAGGTGTTGCAGAGGATTGTAAGTATGGATTACAAATTAGATTTACCTCCATATTCACATGTACATTCAGTCTTTCATGTTTATTTCTTAAAAAAGGTTATAAGTGACAAGATCCTAGTTCAAACTATTTTACTAGAGATAAATGAAGAAGGGAAATTCATACTAGAACCAAAAAAAATCCCTGAAACAAGGATTAAGAATTTATGAAATCTAGAAATTACTAGGTACCTCATTAAGTGGAAGAACCTACCAATAGAAGAAGCGACATGGGAAGATGAGTTCTTCATGCATAAACATCCACAACTAATCAAGTGTTGAGGGAAACCTTTGTTTGAAGGGGAGGGGCATGTGAAACCCCTAGAAAAAAACCCTTGTTAAGAATAAAGCCCCATGTAAATACCTAGATATTGAGTTGTTGTATTTGTATTGTAATATTAGTATTGTTAGCTAGACCTTTTAATTGTAATTGTACCCTTGGTATCCTATATATACACACCAAGGAAACCTAGTTTTAGGATCATATCATCTTGTACATTTGTTATGTTGTAAAAGGAGTTTTCCCCCTTGAAGAGTCTTCACATTCATTCTTCTCTCCATCAAGGCATGGAGTTACTTATCACTCTCTTTATATGTTATTTTGGTAGTTTGGTGTATAAAAAATTCATACCAACAATTTTTTTGACAAAACACACTTATAATCAATTGATTGGTTAAATGTTCTTTCTTACTATGGTTAAGATGGTTTTGAATTTATCCCATATGTTTGTTTTATGATAACATAATTTCCAAGTGGATGGAAATAGTGATTGAGCATTGTCACTTGGATTGGCGATAGTTTAATACACTCTTGTTCAATGAATGAGGTTAAAATGAAGCCAATGAGCTTAATGGTTTTCTATTTGACAAATTGCGAGATTTCATGAAAATCCTGGACGCTTGAGTTTAGTTTTGATGTTAATTATCTTTGATGATAAGTTGGTTGTCCTTAACTATTGAGTTGATTGATTAAATTGTTTAATATTGCTTCTTGATGAGCACTTGAGTTTTAATTTCCATTCTAACTATCTTTGATGACAAGTTTGTATTATTTAACTATTGAATGAATTAATTAACCTTTATTCTTATTTAAAGAAAAGAGTTGGGTGTTATTTTTTTGTTCATTTGGTTTATATAGAAAATGTGCTACAATGGTGGTCTATCCCCAAGCAAGAATTAATCGAAAACTTGTTAAAGAAAAAAGAAGAAAACCTTTGGGGGAAGCTTCTTAGTGAATTATCATGATTGTAGAGAAAGTAGAGATGAATCTAGGTGGATAGTCCTTTTCACAATAAACCTATACAAAATGAAATCATGAAACAATTATATAATTCTACAACAATATTAGTGAAATAAATGGTTAGTGAAAAATATAATGGAGAAAAGAACAAACCATTTCAAAAGTTTTTTTGGGGAAAGAAACTGAATACTTTATATAATATCAAGTTTAAAGAAACATATACAAAATTATAGATTTTACCTTGAGGGAGTGATGGATATGGCCTCCAATCTATGTATTTTGGGTGTTCTATCCTCTTTAGAGTACTCTCTCAATCTTGGGGTGGATTATGCAACATTTTCCCTTGTATTGTAACAGACAATGAATGGAGAATGTGGGTAACCATGGAAAATTTTAGGGGCTAAATTTCACCCGAGGGATAGTTTTCCATGTTTTTTTCCAAAAGAAGATTCACTAATTTCCATTTTCCTAAAAATGATTTGCCCAAATTCCATTGGATAAAATTGTTTACTCTAACAATCACCACTTTTTTTTAGAAACTATATAAAATCCTTATAAATTTGAATATTTAAAAAAAAATATCACCACATTCTTTAGAGTTGTTATTTTAAGAATTAGTAAGATTCGTCAAGGTTTATACACTTTAATATAAGTATGGATCCTTAAAATTTTCCTTGTGGGTAACTCAACCACTCATGAAACTTAATATCAAGAATGGAAATAAGTGGGAGGAGGAAATGGAGTAAAATGAAGCTTCATGTCGATTCTTGGTCCATGCCTCACCCATGCACTTGTAAGTACTATAGGTATGGCCCTATACTCCTCATTGTGTGAATAAACTCCATTGGTATAGGATTATTTTGACCAATCCAGCTCTTGATATGACCATGCATTTGATGGGTTGTGAAATTTCTCACTTCTTATTGTAATAGGAATTTAGCAAGTATTAAAGTATTTATTGTACATATGTGTGTCCCATGAATTGAGAAACCACACAATTCCCCATTTTCATCAAATTAAATTTTCACATCAACCCTCCATGGTTAGTTTATCTTTTCCTCATAATTTTTATCTCTTAAATGATGATTAATATTGATTTAAGATGCCTTTATTAAAAATCACTTAAGTGTTGCAAGAAGATAAAAGTGACATACTAATAAGGATTTACTCTAGGGTCATCAAAGATGGTCTTGTCAAGATTCACTAAACTAAAGCTCCCTTCCTCATATCTCATTGGAATTTCAAGATATTTGTAAAGCTAGGAAAAACACTTCCTCTACACCCTTATTTCTTCTATGCAAACATGGAATGAGAATAAAGTAATAGAAAGTTTGGATTCCACCAACAACAATGAAAGTAAATACATCCTTCTTTTCTTCTATGCAAACATGGAATGGGAATGAAGTCATAGAAAGTTTGGATTCCACCCAACAACATTGAAAGGAGAAACAAAGATGGATATAACCAACAACAATGAAAGGAGAAACAAAGATGGGTATACAAAATACACACATACATGATTTATAATTATTGTACCATTGTTAAGAGGTTTCCAGATGGGTTTCCTAAATAAATATTTACACTAAAAAAGAAATTGATTTGGTTGCAAGTAACTATAAGGTCAAATTTTAGAAATGTTAGACCATGAACCAAGGGAACATAATGTAACATCCCCCTTCGTTACAACTACAAGCGAAACAGAGGGTGCAATTTTTTTTTTCTTTCATTAGGTAAGAAGGAAGGCGATGATGACACAACCAACCTCATCCTAGCAACGAGCACCATGCCCATAGAACAAGAAACCAACTACTATGACTCCATGCACTGGCACAAGAGAAACTGGGCGAACCATGCGTAAAACAATAGAGAGAAACGACTACCCGCTCGACACAAACATGAAAACATCTACAAGCTAAGGGACAACATCCACCATATCGACACAATGGCCTTGACAGCCCGTGACTAGAACCACTATGGCGTTCAGATCCAACGCATGAAGCCGTTCAACCCATGCGCCAATAGAAAACTTACAATGATCATCAACACTCACATGGAAGGCATAGATCCCGGCTACATTATCATTCGCCTCTATCTGATAGGGCGCACCATGATCCCCTCTTCAGGACTCATGTCGTCCCAGGTGATAGGTGCGGCGATAACCCTAGCACAACATAACCTATCTGGACTAAGGACTCAGGACAATCCATGCACTAGGAGCCTAACAACTGACAAGAAGACTATGCCTACGCCCCCAGGCAACGGGTCAACAAGATGCAAGAAGACATCACTCAAAAAATGTGCAATCCATTAAATGACTCGATGACAACCAAGAAGCCCTAAACATTAAGCAAGAAGTCTAGGCATGAAGGGTAAACTATTGTAATGTTACTAATGACATAAACATTATCAAGTGTGAACTAGTACAAAACTCAACAAAATCAACTCACTTGTTCGCAAAGTACATGTTTATTAAAGTAAGTGCACTACTCAACATTTAAAAGTGATCCTACATTGCTTCATTATCTAATCAACAATGTTGTCTAATTGACAAGTCCTAATTAATCAATAAACACAAATCTAATTTAACAATTTAACAGTACATAACGATATTAACGATATCAATGTATATCGTTATTAATGTAACACTATTAATCAACCTCCTTACATATCACAGGTTATAACACTGTTAGCAATATTAATTACAACATGTTGTCCATCATATATAAAATCTGTTGGCGATTAAATGGCAATTGTTGTCTAAATTATATAAGTGGTTGTTGTCAATAATGAGTGCCATTTCAATGCCATTTTAATGTTGTTATGTGGTTATAAATAAAGGCCATTTCTACGCTATTCAATGCAATTTTAATGCTATCTTTTTGTTTATAATTAAATGTTAGGTCCAACTATTAAATGTGAATTTGATGCTATTATGTTGCTTATAGATAATTGCCACCTCGATCCTATTTAATGATATTTAATGTTATCTGTCAGCTTGTAATTAAATGTCATTTCATAGCCCTTTCAATGTACTTTTGATGCTATTTGGTGGTTTATGCATAATTTTCATTTCAATGCTAAACAAACTATTTTGCGGTCTATCCATTATTACCTATCAAATCGCGGATGTATCACGCTTTCTATTAAACAAGATAGTTGCCAATTTAGTATTCGCTTGGGCTAGTAATTTGTGTTACTGTATCTATATACAGAAGAAGGCGGTCAACCACCCCATGCAGTCTAAAAAGGTAAGAAGTGGCTGTGTAAAGGAAATATAAATTTACCACTGCGGTAAAAACTACTGTGCAAATTACACAGTGGCTATCAATTTAATAAATATACGACTGCTCTCTATGGAACAGATGGTAAGTTGTATATTGATCAAGGAAATTGCTATCCACTAAATTGTAACCACGCTACCCATTACACACTCCAACACACATAATTACACCCACCATTACCGACACACAAGCAATAATTTCACAAACCAATTACACAGTCCACGCAACAATCAAACCGTTGTGCTTTCAAAAATCTCGGGGTTATCGTTGTTGAATAAAAAATATAATAAATTTGTGTTGTGGATGTGAGAAAAAGTGAAATGGATTCCTTGAGAAAAACTTAGATTGAACTGTCTAAAGTGATAATTAAACTGTCTAAACATAAGAAAATCGCATAGTTGAAAGGGTCAGGTATGCTGAGTTAGCGTTGAGTTACACATGATAAATTTGCGGTGTTAATACAATTCACGGGGTTAATACATAAATTCATGTTTTTCAAAAGAGATAAACTGAAACAGAATACATAGGAGGGAATCGCTGTGTGAAATAATTATTCACATGATAAATTCCAAGGCATATACAAGATCGCTGCCAAGCATCAATTCAAAACATAGTCACACTCTATACACATTAATTTAATGAGATCCTGGGTAAATCGTGGTTAAATGAAAATGCAGGTATGAAATACCATTCAGAACACAATGAACAAGAATTAAAACGTAGTCAAGTCAATAAAGGAATTGAAATGCAGACAAGTAAATAAAATTATTGAACGCAGAGTAATAACAGAATAAAACTCATTCAGATAGTATTGGTCATCACAGAAGGTAAGAATCCACTGTCACAGGAATGTTAAAATGTAAGTGAACAACAAGGATCCATTGGCAATCGGGGTTTAGAAAAAGAAAACGAAAATGCAGCCAATAAGAGGAATTATTCATGGCTTAACCGAACACTGGAGACACAGACCCAAAAAAAAAATGCAAAACATAGACAGTCATTTTATATCTTTATCAACAACGATTAGCTTGCTGTCCTTCAAAGTAATTCGCAGTCATTTATATAAACCTCTACCATTACACAGGAGAGAAAAATGCTACCATATACAGTGAAAATGCCTAGTAAAGTTGCAGGGTAAATCTTCCATTGAGAGGTGAGAAAAACGTAGATTATAACCACCACAGAGTGCATAAAACGCAGAGCTAAACTATCCAGAAATATATTAAAATTCAAATTCAAACATTTAGCGGATAGGAATGATAACAATGACAAAATTACTCAACACAAGAAGGCACAATGACCATCAATCAGCCAAGAACAACCAACAGGGGTAGATGACTGGGTAGTGCATCCTTCGCTCATCATCCACGCACAGAAAAGCAAGGCATTAGGATCTAAAGGTCTATTAACACAGAAGTGACGACCGTCGATCCAACTCCTGGCCGACTTCTCAGGCATGGACTAATGAACTAGGGATGATGAAAAAGTATAAGGCACTAACTCTTCACAATAAATCAATAAAACCAATAGGACTGTCACTGCATTCAGGGATCGAAAGACAAGGGAATCAAGTCAAGCAGCGAGCTTAAGGCTAATGGAAATTAAGTTCTTGATTACCTTTCTAAGTCAACACTTTCTTACACAATTAAAAGTATAGAAACTAAAGCTCTGGATCAATCATAATCTACTATGAAAAACCAAAGCTTGTGTACCATAGCCCAAGGCGACCGCTCTGAGTCGATGTCTTGTGCACTCCATGCCGCTCCCTCTTGCAAACCGTTGAGACTTCACCGATACCTCCCAGCCAATTCTAGGGGTACTCTTCTTCCCCCTTATCCCCCCAAGCCACAAAGGGGCCACATACACTAAACCAAAGAACAACTAGCTCCCATCTCACCTCGCAAGGCCGAGCTATCACTCCTCATTGAGTTGGGTATCCCAACTACCACAAGCTAAGTCAGTCAAGTCTAAAATTTTGCAGAGTAACGCTGTGCATGAAGAATATATCCATCCTCCTCCTCCTCCCTCCTTTATATAGAGTTTCTAAGTCATTTTCTTTTCCAATTTCCCATTTAATTTATTGTTCAAAAATTTAATTCAGAAAAATTCTCCTCGTACATGTGTCACCCCTTTGTTGCACCAGAAATTAATTTCATTATTTTTTTAATTATTCCTATTTCCCTCACCCACCTAAAATCATTCCTATAATCGCTCCTAGGTGTCCTCATATTCCGTTACACAATTTAATGACTTACCCCCATACTAATTTACTAGTTGAGTTCAATTTAGAAAGTTCTTAAAGGCAAGATCCCTTGCTAAGTTGGTCATTCTTCTTTTTTATTATGTTTACCTTTTTCTTTATGTTTCCCCTTTTTCCCTTAGTTTCCTAATTATTTTAAATTTACATCATTCCCTTTTTATCTAAACTCAAATTAGTAAGTGTAGAAAATTATCTTTTTCCCCCTTTTTCTTTTTAATTAATAAATTTTAATTAGCATGTGTAAAAAAACAATCATTTCCCTTTTAAAATTTTAAATCCCTCAATAATTTGATTTTAATAATTTAATCAAGTTTCTTACCCCCTTTTAGTCACATGTTTAATGATTATTATTATTATTATTATTATTTACCACAAGTATTACCTTAGACCTAGATTTTAATTTTCGAGGTTGGGCGACATTTTATTAGGGAAATTGTTTTTAAATCTTTCTTATCACATTATTCATTATAAGGCCATCTAGGTTTATTCTCTTATTATTTAACAATGTGACGTTCCCTTCATGATGCACTAGGTTCTCCAAGGGTGCCAATCGCCTCATTCTATTTCCTTTGCGCGACGTGCCCTTCAGGACGCACTACGTGCTCCAAGGGTGCCACTCGCCTCTTTCCATTTTTCTTGCACGACGTGCCCTTCAAGATGCACTATGTGATCCAAGGGTGCCACTCACCTCTTTCTATTTTTCTTTGCACGGCGTGCCCTTCAGGATGCACTATGTGCTCCAAGGGTGCCACTCGCCTCTTGACTAACTTGGTAGACATCAACAAACCCTGGAGTCGATACTTTGCCAGGTGATCTTGTGGGAGACTAAGGGCCTCTAAGGAATAAGGCCCCTGCCTTATTGCACACCCCTTAGAATCATCATGAGCGACTATCATAGTCTTCCCTCACGGCATCGTGGATCTTCTCGAACTAGGTAGTCGTTAACCTACAGTTCGAGCCATGACAGGAGTTCTAGTAGGCTGTGGCAGGCCTGTTGTCCACACCTCTCCCTCAACATATCTGGTAGTCATGTGTGACCCCTCTACTCTACATGTGAGTCTGGTCGGCAAGCTATCTTCAGCCTGCATCATCAACAAATCATGTTAGAAATAATATCCATAATCATATCATTAAATACGATGCACAAATGTCATATATACAATAATCAAAACCCAATAATCAACTCCCTAACTCGATCTAGAGTCCAAGGGTTTCATCGATGCCTCTACATCATCAAGGTCCAAAATCCTTCACACTTAGGAAAATTGAGTCAATGGCACCTGTCTATGCCAATATAAAAAAATAACATGTCATCAATCCATAATGCCTCATAATCATAATCAAATGCCCAATAGTATAATAATTTGGATCACTTGCAAGGAAGTATCCTCAAAGAATAAGTTCACACAATGTGTGCAAGAGAGGGATGTTACATTCACCCCCTCTTGGTCTAAAATTTGTCCTAAAGTTTCACAGTAATGAGTGTCGAAAAATGTGTATCACAGTATCATAAGTCTCTATCAGACAAAAAAAACAAAAACTGTTGGCACATATCATATGCGTCCTCCCAGGTCCCCGAGTGCGGACTATAGTTGTCCCACTAGACCTTGACCTAATCTACTTCTCAACATCACAGCTATCAAATGCGATGATCTAGGATGAAGATCGGCTCAGCCATGAGTGCACCCTCATCCGACACCCACAAGGTGCTCAAGTCAAAACATGTGTAGAATCACTAATCATAAAGTCTCAAACAGATATGTGAAAGACATCGTGCATACGCCTCAAGAATCAGGCAAGGCTAGTCAATATGCCACGGGCCTCTCCTTTCCACAATATCGTAGGTTACCATGAACCTAGGAGATAGTTTATCCCCTTTTCCCAACTTGATCAAACTCTTATGCGGTTTCAGCTGCAAGAATACTCGATCGCCACATCATAACCATGGTCTAAACGACACGCATCGACATAACTCTTCCGTCAATCATGCGCTTCCTTGATCCTCTGTCTTAGTTTGCATTTAATATTCCATTTCTTGGATTTCTTTCGATCCCACCAGGACCCTATCCTCAAGCCGATACTAGCTCAAAGGTATCTGACATGGTCGCCCATAAAGGAACTTGAAAGGCGCCATCCTAATGGTTCTTTGGTAGTTGTTGTTATAAGTGAATTCTACCAGTGGAAAGAATTCTTCCCAACACTTTTGTTAGTCCATCACATACATGCGCAACATGTCTTCCAAGACTTGGTTTGTTCGCTCGATCTACCCGTCTGTCTCCGGGTGATATGCAGTATTAAAGTTAAGTTGGGTTCTCAAGGCCTCTTGGGAACTAGTCCAAAATCATCTAGTAAACATCGATCCCCAATCATATATAATCCTCTTAGGCACGCCATTTAGCCTCAAAATCTCACCGATGAAAACTCTATCTATGTTAGGTTCCTGATACATCGTACACAAAGGAATAAAATGAGCACTCTTTTTCATAGTTTCAACAACCGCAAAAATCGAGTCATGTCTCCTTACTGGTGGTGGCAATCCAACAATGAAATCCATCGAAATGACCTCCCATTTCGATTTTGAAATAGCGTTTGGATGTAGTAATCTTGTTGGATGTCTATGTTCAGCCTTTACCTGCTGACATTCTAGACATCTGGCCACATAGTTGACTATGTCTGCCTTCATTCCCTTCCATAAGAATAGGGTTGAGGTCCGCCCTCATCTTCGTGACTCTCGGGTGAGCCATGTACAGTGATTTGTGAGCCTCATTTAGGATCAAACTCCTCAACTCGTCGTACGGTGGTTCATAAATCCAATTTTTAAATCTCAATAATCCATCGTTGTCAAACGTAAATCCTTCAAATCTTGGTACCATCATTGTGTTTTGTCCGATAAAATCCTTGACCTCTTTGTACCAGTCATCGTCACACTGTAAAGTTAGCAGGGATGATTTTAAGGATGGAAATTTATTTTAAAATGTAGAAACCTTGGTGAATCTTAGTAATCCTTCATATGCCAACTATAAATGATTGGCGATATTTTTGTAAAAATATTCAAATTTTTAAGGATTTAATATAAGTTTTATAAAATTTTGGCAATTTTTTGTTAAGCCCTAATATTGGCTCATTGCCCCTTAATTGGGGCATATTATATTAGTAATTTTATTTTATTTATGTTGGCTTTAGGCCATTAGTTGTAATTATACCTCCTAGTCTCCTATATATACCAAGGAGACATTTTCATTTTGAATCATCTTGTACTTGAACATTTAAGTGGGGTAAAAGGAGGTTGCCCCTTTGAAGAGGCTTATTATCTGAAATTATCTCTTTTTCAAGGCGTTGAGTAATTTTTCTAAGGTTTTTATATGCTATATTGATATTTAGTTCTTAGCATATGGTATCAGAGCTCAAGGTCTTGGGGTTTCGCTGCTACATATGAGACACCTTGGCATTTTCGCTATAAATGTTTTTCTACAACATTTCAAAAGGAACATCTTAGATGATATTTAGTAGACAGATCAAGGTATGTTGGGTTCAAAATTCATCTCATGAGGCCTTATACTTTCGGAGATACAGTCTATACAAGATAGGGTTTTGGAATCATCCTGAACTGAGTCATTGCGGAATTTTCGCTATAAAACATTTTCTGTAACATTTCAGACCCTTAAATCTGGAGGCTATTCACAAAAATTAGTAAGGTATCAGTGGTAAAACGTTCAGCTTCTGGGTCATCTTAAATTTGTAGATACACCCTGTGTACGATAGGGTATCTGACTAGTCCTATTGACTAGTCTCAATAAGGTGTTCTAGGTAAAAGAATCATAACTTATTCCTAAAGTATCCAAATAGAGTGGGACTGGTTTCATTGGATCGTGGACAGTCTGTAGTATTGCTGGTGCGAATTTCAAAATTTTATATCAATTATTTGTGCGGGGCACGCTATACAAGTGAGATCTCCTGGAAAGGCCAAAAGTAGGCAAGTTGTGGGGAAGTTACAGTGAATTCCACTTGGCACATCCAATTTTGATCCAACCTATGGAATTGTAGAGAATAAATATCAGAGAACTATATAAAATAAAGTTTCATACCTAGAAGGGTCGAAACTTGGGAGATACAACAGAAGAAAGATTGTCTAGCGGAACCACCTCAAAATCAAGGTTCAAAAGTGATACTTGGCCAGCATGCCACCCAAAAAGGGAACTTCTACACCAAATAAGCCTCTAGAAAATCCTACTTGGACTCTTAATGAAGGTGAATAAATGTGTAGGGACATAAATGATTTACAAAAGAAGATAGTAACAAAAGATGAACTACAAGAGATGATGGAGGGTTTAAAAGGGGAGATCATGGAAGTATTGAAAAATTTCGTAACAGAGAAGACACTTGAAAGTGAAAATGCATCCCATGAAATTCATGATGAGGACACAAGGAAGGTGAATCAAGAATGGAGAAACTCGAACTTTGGTTTGAAGCCCAACCACGTTCCTAAGATTGATATGAGGAAGTTTGATGGCAAGGACCTAATCACATGGATACTTCAGATGGAGCAATTCTTTGATCTCCATAATGTGCCACATACACAAAAGGTATGAATTGCTTCTTTATATTTAGAACCTAATCAATTTGTATGGTATCGATGGCTTTGTTCTCGCAAATCACTCGTCACTTGGACAATTTTCATGGAAAAAAAGATAGCACACTATGAGGATACAAGGAGCAATACCTTCTTTAGCCAATTGATAAATCTCAAGCAAAAGGGTTCAGTTACCTAGCACATTGAGAACTTCCAAAGATTGAATATAAAGGTAACTGATATTCCAGATGAGCACTTGATTGATGTATTCATAGGAACTTTAAAGAATAACATTCAACATGAGGTTCGCCTTTGGGAACCCAAATCATTGGAGAATGCATTTAAGGTGGCAAGAAATGTTGAAAGTAAAAA
>JASDQU010105873.1:249627-288633 GCA_032191745.1 Picea mariana
TTGACACCTCAACAATTGGAGGAAATAAAAGCAAAAGGTTTATGCTTTAATTGTGATAGCAAGTACAGTAAGGGACATAAGTGTGGTGAGAAGAAATTATTCTACATAGATTGTGAAAAGGAAGAAGAACAAGAACAAGAACCATCTAAAGATGAAAACGTAGAAGCAATTTCATCTAAAGAGTTGACTCCCACGATATCGTGTAATGCATTGGCTAGAATTAGCACTCCTCAAACCCTCAAGATCGAAGGATACATCAAAAATAAAAAGGTAATAGTCCTAATTGATTCTGGCAGTACTCATAATTTCATTCACTATAAATTAGCCAAAGCTCTCAATTGCTTTGTATATCCAGTGCTAGAGTTTCAAGTAATGATTGCAGATGGAGGAACTATCAATTGCTCAGGAAAATGCAATAAAATCAATCTTACTATGGGGGAATATGTAATGAATAGTCCAATGATTTCTATACCCATTGGAAGGAAAAGAAATTGAGTTAAGAGGTATCACAGGGAAACCCGGTAAGGTGATAAGCTCTAATGGCATGACAAAATTAATGAAAAAGGGGCATCAAGGCATTATTGCACAACTATGCTCACTAGATGTTCAAACATCTAAGCCATCTATTCATCAAGGTCTCCAAAGGATCATTGATAAGAATTCCAAAGTATTTGAAGATATTCCCAAAGGTCTTCCACCCACTCGAAATCATGATCATGAAATTCACCTAATTCCTAGGAGTGTTCCTCCTAACATCAGGCCATACAGATACCCGTATGCCCAGAAGAGTGAAATTGAGCTCATGGTTGAAGAAATGTTAGAGGTTGGCATTATTAGACCTAGCCAAAGTTCTTACTCTGCACCAGTGGTAATGGTATTCAAGAAAGATAGCTCATGACGTATGTGTCCAGATTATAGAGAGATCAACAAGATCACTATTAAAAATAAGTTTCTCGTTCCCATCATTGATGAATTGTTAGATGAACTACATGGAGCAATCTACTTCACAAAATTGGATCTCCATTTAGGGTATCATCAGATCAGAATGAAGGAAGAAGATATCCCAAAAACAACATTCCGAACTCATGAAGGCCATTATGAATTTTTGGTCATGCCTTTTGGCCTTACAAATGCACCTTCCACATTCCATGGGTTAAGGAATTCCATTTTCAAGCCCTTCCTTCGAAAATTTTTGTTAGTACTTTTTGATGATATACTAATCTATAGCAAGTCTTGGGAGGATCATGTGTGACATGTTGACAAGGTGCTACAACTACTAAAGGATCAACAAATATATGCCAAACCATCCAAATGTTTCTTTGGAGTAAAGGAGGTAGAGTAATTGGTTCATATTGTATCTCATGAAGGTGTCAAGGTAGACCATAACAAGATTAAGGCCATGATGGACTGGCCGATTCCCAAAACATTGAAGAATCTTAGAGGATTTTTGGGTTTGATAGGTTACTACCACAAGTTTGTTCGGAACTATGGAAGAATAGAAACACCTTTAACAACACTAACTAAGAAGGATGCATTTTCAGGGACTCCAGAGGCAACTAAAGCTTTTGAACAACTTAAAGAGGTGATGTGTAAAGCTCCTGTCTTGACCACTCCAGACTTCACAAAAACCTTCATTGTGGAATGTGATGCCTCAGGAAATGGAATTGGTGCTGTCCTAATGCAAGTAGGAAGGCCCCTGGCTTTTGAAAGTCGACCACTCAAGGGAAAGGACTTACACAAACCCATTTATGAGAAGGAAATGATGGAAATACTACATGCATTGAAGAAATGGCGTCCGTACCTACTAGGTAGGCACTTCAAGGTCAAAACAGATCATGATAGTCTTAAATACTTCTTGGAACAAGGACTGTCTTCAGAAGAACAACAAAAATGGGTAACCAAGATATTGGGTTATGATTTTGAAATCGTCTATAAAAAGGGGAAGCAAAATGTTAAGGTAGATGCACTCTCAAGAAAGGATGAAGATGTTGAGGCCTTTCTCTGTGCTATCTCGATCATCCAACCCGATTGGATAATAGAAGAAAGGGATGAATGGAAGAATGACGAAAAAGTGTGGACTCTCATTCAAAGGTTGCATCAGGATACCAGTGCATTAGATACATTTACATGGAAAAATGATTCACTATGGTATAAGGATAGCTTATATTTATGTAAGAACTACCAACTCAAACAAAAGGTACTATTGGAATTGCACACTTCTCTAGTAGGAGGGCACTCGGAATTTTTGAAAACCTACCATAGAGTCAAGAAGGATTTTTTTTGGGATGGCCTTAAAACTGATGTTCAAAGGTTTGTGGCAGAATGTTTGGTTTGCCAAAAAAATAAGGTGGAAACAATTAAGACCCCAGGTCTTTTACAACCATTATCCATCCCAAGTCAGCGTTGGGAGGAGGTTTCCATGGATTTCATCACAGGGTTACCAAAGTCTGAAGGAAAGAGTGTCATCATGGTGATTGTTGATAGACTGACCAAGTACACACACTTTTGTGCACTCTCTCATCCTTCAAAGCTAGTACAGTTGCCACCGCATTCATGGAGATAGTTCAAATGCTACATGGCAGCCCAAAGATTATTATAAGTGAGAGAGATCCCATATTCATTGGACATTTTTTGACAGAATTATTTTCTTGTTTAGGTACTCAATTGACTCATAGCTCATCTATCATCCTCAATCTGATGGACACACCTAGATAGTGAACAAATGTCTGGAAGGCTACCTTCATTGCTTTGTCTTTAATGAACAAACACAATGGTTCAAATGGTTACCCTTGGCAGAATGGTGGTATAACACTTCCTTTTCATACTACAACGAAAATGACACCATTTATGGCACTTTATGGACCACCCTCCTTCCATCACTTCTTCTCTAAAAGAAAAATCTAAGATTCAAGTAGTGGAAGATCACATTGAGAATCAACAACAAGTTCTGCAAATCTTAAAAGGCAACCTGACCATGGCCAATAATTGCATGAAACAACAAGCAGATCAACATCGTAGTGAAAGAAGTTTTGAAGTAGGGGATTTGGTGTTTTTAAGACTACAACCATACAAACAGATGTCCCTCAAGCAATCCAAGAAGGATAATAAATTATCACCAAATTATTATGGCCCTTATAAGGTGTTGCAAAAGATTGGTACTATGGCATACAAATTGGAGTTGCTTGCATCTTCATGAGTACACCCAGTTTTCCATGTTTCATGCTTAAAGAAGGTTATAGGCGACAAGATCCCAGTTCAAACTATATTTCCAGAACTTGATGAGGAAGGAAAAATCATATTGGAGCCTGAAGCCATCACTGAGACAAGAATTTTCCAGCTGAGGAATAAACCCATTTCAGAGTATCTCATTAAATGGAGGAAACTACCGGCTGAAGATTCCACTTGGGAAGATGATTTTTTTATACAGAAGCATCTAGAGTTACTCAAGCGTTGTGGACAATACTTTTCTCAAGGGGAGGGGCATGTTAAGCCCTAATATTGGCTCATTACCCCTTAATTGGGGCATATTATATTAGTAATGTTATTTTATTTATGTCAGCTTTAGGCCATTAGTTGTAATTATACCTCCTAGTATCCTATATATACCAAGGAGACATTTTCATTTTGAATCATCTTGTTCATATGCCACTTGGTTCATTGTTCCCTTTATGTAAGTAATCTCGAAATCGTACTTGCTAAGCAATTCCAACCAACGTCGTTGTCACATGTTCAGGTCGCCTTGTGTAAAGAGGCACTGTAGTCCAAAGTGGTCTGTATTTAGTTCAAATTTTCTTCCAACAAGGTAGTATCTCCAAACCTTCAAGGCATATACAATGGCTAACAACTCCAAATTGTGCGTTGCATAGTTCTCCTCATGCCTTCTCAGTTTCCTCGAGATGTAAGCGATCACTCGAACGTCTTGCATCAAGGCTTCGCCTAAGCCTTCCTTGGATGCATCAGTGCATACCAAGAAGTCTGCATCCATGTCAGGGAACTTTAGTATTGGTGATGTTGTCAACATCTCTTTGAGCCTCCGAAATGCTTCCACGCATTTCTCGGTCCAAAAAAACTTCTGGTTCTTCTTCTGCAATTTCGTGATCAGATTTGCTATCTTTGAAAATACCTTGATGAACCGTCGATAGTATCCTGCTAAACCCATGAATCTACGCACTTTTGTGACATTCATCGGTGCATTCCATTACATAATAGACTCGACCTTTGTTGGATCCATGATGATACCTTCGCCAGAAATGATCGGCCCTAAGTAGTGAATCTTTTATTGATAAAATGAGCATTTGGACAATTTCACATACAATTTGTGCTCTCGCAAACACTGTAGTACCAAGCGCAAGTGCTTGTCATGCTCCTCCATCGTCTGAGAATAAATCAAAATATTGTCAATGAATACTTGGACGAACTTTTCCAAGTACTCACGGAACAACCCGTTCATAAAACTCATAAATACCCCTGGGATGTTTGTCAGTCCAAATGGTAAAACAATAAACTCGTAATGACCCAACCTCATCTTAAAGGTGGTCTTCGGGACTTCATCCTCCTCGATCCGTAATTGGTGATACATTGATCGCAAATTGATCTTGGAAAACACTGTCACACCCTTCATCTGATCAAACAGATCATCAATCCTTGGCAACGGATACAGATTCTTGATCGTTGCCTTGTTCAATTGACAGTAGTCAATGCAGAGTCTCCATGACCCATCCTTCTTTCATATGAAATAACAGACGCACCCCACGGTGATGCACTTGGACGTATAAGTCCCATGTCCAGAAGCTCCTTTAGTTGCATTCTCAACTCCCATAAGTCCGGGGTTGACATATGATAAGGCATTCTCGCTATTGTTTCAGCCGTCGATTTTAGGTCTATGGTAAATTCCAATTCCCTCTCCGGAAACATCCAAGGTAACTCCTCTGGGAAGACGTCCACAAACTCTCTCACCACAGGAAGTTGTTCTATACCTTCCGCTACTCCCTTCTTGTTTAACGAAAGGATCGCATAAATCTTACATCCCTTGCGCATGCTCTTCCGTAACTGCAAGGAAGAGATAAACCTTAGGGAAAATCCCTGGTTTCAACCTACATTCACTCATCTTTGTCCCTCATTATCGACCAAGCTCAACTATTTTGTCTTATAGTTGAGTATCGCCTCATGTGATTCCAACCAGTCCATACTGATCACGACGTCATAAGATCCTAAGGTCATGACGTATAGATTGGACCTGGTGAAAAACTCTCCCAGGTTAAGGGTACAACCTGTAACCTTTCCTCCAACCTTTTGTTTGGCTCTCGAATCCATCTCTACAAAGATAAACTCATCATGTTCATCTTCCTTTACCTTAATCCTTTTTAGCGTTGCACCAGAAATGAATCTCTCGGTAGCACCAGGATCTATTGAATACTAAGGGTCTGGTCAGTTATGGTACCTGACGTCTCGAGCACAGTCGAATGGTTCTCTTCCTGACAGTTATTCATCGCCGCATGAATCCGATGGACCTTGCCCAAAACTCCTATGGTAGTGGGTCCGGATGATCCAGATGCTCTAGCTCTTTTCTCTAGGTAGTAATGCTGGTAATGTGGCTCCCCATAATCCAACACACTTTCTTCAGTCCAATAATCCTGGTACCCAAAGTAGAAGTTGAATTATAACAATAAGGCCAAACTCAAACTTCTTGACCTTAAGTTTCTGGGTAAATTGGTGTGGAGCATACCGAAGTAGCTCCAAAATGAGCCTCGTACTCGAGCACTGTGCAGCTACCTTGTTGCAAGGTGTCGAACTCGTTAAGTTGACGCTCGACGAATTCCTTAGAAAGATACCTCTCCTAGAACCGTTCCTTGAACAATTCCCATGACACATCTTCGATGGTCACATTCAAACATGGTAGGAGCGTCTTCCACCATAAAAGAGTTCTCCCCATTAGTTGAAGACCACCATGTGGATCTTCGCATTGGAAGTATAATCGCTAAGAACAAAGCACATCTCCATACTCTCCCACCATGCCTCGGCAGCTGCGTCATCCGGGGCACCAAAGAACTCGAGAAATTTGACCTTCTCGAGTTTGTAGTGAAAACTAACCATACGGGTTTGGCGCACTGTGGACCCTCCGGGATATAGGTTCCCTGGCCTTATATCAGTACAGAAGGTGAATTAAGGCCTCTGAGAATATCTATAAGGACCTTGTCAAACAATCATCATCCCTTACAATAATCAACTCTAGCCCAAGGACTTCTTCTTCCCCTTGGGGGTTAGACTCTGATGCTACGGGAACCTTTGGAGGCATCGCACCTCCTTCCATGGCACCATGTCATGAACCTCTGTGGCATCCTCTAATCAAGATCAACGCATGGATACGCTAGGGATTTATTTAGCAGTAGGTAAAAACTCAAGGGTTTACTGCAGTGGAAATCCTGGCGATCCACAGTCGCAGGGTTGAACCCACTCTGATACCATATGTAACAGCCCTCTTTGTTACGACTACAAGTGAAGTAGAGGGTGCAATTTTTTTTTTCTTTCTTTAGGTAAGAAGGAAGGCGACGACGACACAGTCAACCACATCTTGGCGATGAGCACCATGCCCGCAGAACATGCAACCGACTACTATGACTCCACGCACTGGCACAAGAGCAACTGAGCGAAACATGCATAAAACAACAGAGAGAAACGACTACCCGCCCGACACAAACATGACAACATCTACAAGATAAGGGACAACATTCGCCATCCTGACACAATGGCCTTGATAGCCAGTGACTAGAACCATTATGGCATGCAGACCCAACACATGAAGGCATTCAACCGATGCGCCAATAGAAAACTTACAATTATCATCAACACTCACATGGAAGGCACAAACCTTAGCTATGTTATCATTCACCTCTATTTGATAGGGTGCACCATGATCCCCTCTTCAGGACTCATGTCGTCCTAGGTGATAGGTGCGGCGATAACCCTAGCACAACATAACCTATCTAGACTAAGGACTTAGGACAATCCACACACTAGGAGCCTAACAACTGACAAGAAGACTATGCATACACCCCCAAGCAACGGGTCGAAAAGATGCATGAAGACATCACTCAACAAATGCACAATTCATTAAATGACTCGACGACAACCAAGAAGCCCTAAAAGTTAAGCAAGAAGTCTAGGCGCGAAGGGTGAACTATTGTAGTGTTACTAATGACATAAACGTTATCAAGTGTGAACTAGTACAAAACTCAACAAAATCAACTCACTTGTCCACAACTTACATGTCTATTAAAGTAAGTGCACTACTCAACATTTAAAATTGATCCTATGCTGCTTCATTATCTAATCGACAATGTTGTCTAATTGACAAGTCCTAATTAATCAATAAACACAAATCCAATTTAACAATTTAACAGTACATAATGATATTAACTATATCAATGTATATACTTATTATTGTAACACTATTAATCAACCTCTTTATATATCACAGGTTATAACACTGTCAGCAATATTAATTACAACACGTTGTCCATCACATATAAAATCTATTGGCGATTAAATGGCAATTGTTATATAAATTATATAAGTGGTTGTTGTCAATAATGAGTGCCATTTCAATGCAAATTTTAATGCCATTTTAATGTTGTTATGTGGTTATAAAGAAAATCCATTTCTATGCTATTCAATGCAATTTTAATGCTATCTTGTTGTTTATAATTAAATGCCAGGTCCAACTATTAAATGTGAATTTGATGTTATTATGTTGCTTATAAATAATTGCCACCTCGATCTTATTTAATGAGATTTAATTCTATCTGTCGGCTCATAATTAAATGTCATTTCAGAGCCCTTTCAATGCAGTTTTGACGCTATTTGGCGGTTTATGCATAATTTTCATTTCAATACTAAACAAACTATTTTGTGGTGTATCCATTATTACCTATCAAATCGAGGTTGTATCATGTTGTCTATTAAACAAGATAGTTTCCAATTTAGTATTCACCTGGGCTAGTAATTTGTGTTACTGTATCTATATACAGAAGAAGGCGGTCAACCACACCATGTCATCTAAAAATGTAAGAAGTTGTTGTGTAAAGGAAATATAAATTTACCATTGCGGTAAAAACTATTGTGCAAATTACACAGTGGCTGTCAATTTAATAAATATACGACTGCTCTCTATGGAACATATGGTAAGCTATATATTGATTAAGGAAATTGCTATCCACTAAACCGTAACTATGCTATCCATTACACACTCCAACACACGGAATTACGCCCAGCATTACCGGCACACAAGCAATAATTTCGCCAACCATTTACATAGTCCATGCAGCGATCAAACCGTTGTGCTTCCAAAAATTTTGGGGTTATCGTTGTTGAATAAAAACTATAATAAATTTGTGTTGTGGATGTGAGCAAAAGAGAAATGGAGCCCTTTAGAAAAACTTCGATTGAATTGTCTAGAGTGAGAATTAAACTTGTGAATTAAACTGTCTAAACATAAGAAAATCGCAGAGTTGAAAGGGTCAGGTATGTTGAGTTAGCGTTGAGTTACACATGATAAATTCGCGGGGTTAATACATAAATTCATGTTTTTCAAAAGAGATAAACTGAAATAGAATACATAGGAGGGAATTGATGTGTGAAATAATTATTCACATGATAAATTCCAAGACATACAAGATCACTGCCAAGCATCAATTCAAAACGTAGTCACACTCTGTACACATTAATTTAATGTGATCCTGGGTATATTGTGGTTAAATGAAACGCGGGTATGAAATACCATTTAGAACGAAGTGAATAAGAATTAAAACACAATCAAGTAAATAAAGGAATTGAACTTCAATCAAGTAAATAAAAGGATTGAACACAGAGTAATAACAAAATAACACGTAGTTAGATAGTATTGGTCATCACAGAAGGTAAGAATCCATTGTCACGGGAATGTTAAAATGTAAGTGAACAACAAGAATCCATTGGCAATCTAGGTTTAGAAAAAGAAAATGAAAACGCAACCAATAAGAGGAATTACTCATGGCTTAACCAAACGTTGGAGACGTAGACCCAAAAAAAAATGAAAAATGAAGACAGACATTTTATATCTTTATCAACAATGAGTAGCTCGTTGTCCTTCAAAGTAATTCACAGTCAGTTATATAAACCTCTACCATTACATAGGAGAGAAAAACACTACCATATACAGTGAAAATTCCTAGTAAAATTGCAGGGTAAATCTTCCATTGAGAGGTGAGAAAAACATAGAGTATAACCACCACGGAGTGCATTAAACGCAGAGCCAAACTATCTAGGAATATATTAAAATGCAGAGTCAAAAATTTAGGGGATAGGAATGATAACAATGGTGGAATTACTCAACACAATAAGGCACAATGACCATCAATCAGCAAAGAACAACCAATAGGGGTAGACGACTGGGCAACGTATCCTTCGCTCATCATCCACATAGAGAAAAGAAAGGAATTAGGATCTATAGGTCTATTAACACCGAAGTGACAACTGTTGATCTGGCTCCTAGCCGACTGCTCAGGCATGGATTGATGAACTAGGGATGATGACGAAGTATAAGGCACTAACTCTTCATAATAATTCAATAAAACCAATAGGACAGTCACTGCATTCAGGGATCAAAATCCAAGGGAATCAAGTCAAGCAACGAACTTAAGGCTAAGGGAAATTAAGTTCTCGATTACCTTGCTAAGTCAACACTTTCTTACACAATTAAAAGTACAGAAATGAAAGCTCCAGATCAATAGTAATCTACTATAAAAAACCAAAGATTATGTACCGTAGCCCAAGGTGACTGCTTCGAGTCGATGTCCCATGCGCTCCGTGACAGTCCCTCTTTCTGACCGCTGAGACTTCACCAGTACCTCCTAGCCAACGCTAGGGTTACTCTTATTCCCCCTTAGCCCCCTGAGCCGCAAAGGGACCACGCACACTAAACCAGAGAACATATATCTCCCAGCTCGCCTTGCAAGGCTGAGCTACCACTCCTCACCGAGCTAGGTATCCCAACTCCCACAAGCTAAGTCAGTCAAGTCTAAAATTCTGTAGCGTAACGTAATGCATGAAGAAGAGATCCATCCTCCTCCTCCTCCTCCCTCCTTTATATAGAGTTTTTCTTTCCAATTTCTCATTTAATTTATTGTTCAAAAATTTAATTCAGAAAAATCCTCCCCGTACATGTGTCACCCATCCCCGTTGTTGCACTAGAAATTAATTTCATTAATTTTTTAATTACTCCTATTTCCCTCACCCAGCTAAACGCATTCCTAGAATTGTTCCTAGGTGTCCTCATATTCCCTTACACAATTTAATGACTTACCCCCTTACTAATTTACTAGTTGAGTTCAATTTAGAAAGTTCTTAAAGGCAATATTCCTTGCTAAGTTGTTCATTCTGCTTTTTCCTTATGTTTCCCCCTTTTTTCCTTAGTTTCCTAATTCTTTTAAATTTCCCTCATTCCCTTTTTATCTAAACTCAAATTAGTATGTGTAGAAAATTATCCTTTTCCCCCTTATTCTTTTTAATTAATAAATTTTAATTAGCATATGTAACAAAACAATCATTTCCCTTTTAAAATTTTAAATCCCTCAATAATTTAATCAATTTTCTTACCCCCTTTTCGTTACATGTTTAATAATGATTATTATTATTATTATTATTATTTTACCACAAGTATTACTTTAGACCTAGATTTTAATTTTTGAGGCTGGGCGACATTTTATTAGAGAAATTGTTTTTAAATCTTTATTATCACGCTATTCGTTCTAAGTCCATCTAGGTTTATTCTTTTATTAGTTAACAATGTGACGTGCCCTTCAGGATGCACTAGGTGCTCCAAGGGTGCCACTCACCTCATTTTGTTTCCCTTGCGCGATGTGCCCTTCAGGACGCACTACATGCTCCAAGGGTGCCACTTGTCTCTTTTTGTTTTTCTTGCTCGATGTGCCCTTCAAGATGCACTACGTGATCCAAGGGTGCCACTCACCTCTTTTCATTTTTCTTTGTGCGATGTACCCTTTAGGATGCACTACATGCTCCAAGGGTGCCACTCGCCTCTTGACTGACTTGGTAGACATCAAAACCCATGGAGTCAATACTCCGCCAGGTGATCTTGTGGGAGACTAAGGGCCTCTAAGGAATAAGGCCTTTTCTTGATTGCGGGCCCCTTAGAATCATCGTGAGCGACTGTCACAGTCTACCCTCACAACATCGTGGGTCTTCTCAAACTAGGTAGTCGTTAACCTACAGTTCGAGCCATGGCAGGAGCACTAGTAGGCTGTGGCAGGGATGTTGTGCACACCTCTCCCTCAACGTCTCTAGTAGCCATGTGTGACCCCTCAATGTAAGTACTTCTTATTTGGTACTAGATGTGCAATCCATATTAGATAAGATCATATTTTCTAGACTATTTCATTGTTATTAATATATATATATATATATATATATATATATATATATATATATATATAATTAATTTTATTATGAATAGTAAAAAATAAATATTAAATAATGAAGGGAAAATGTTATTATTATAAACTTTATGGTAGTATGTAAGATTCACAAATATTGAAACCACTAATACATCATGACAAAACTAAACAAGGAAAGCGACAAAAGAGAAAGATCCTTTCTTAAGTCTTTGATTCATAAGTATAGGCATGCTAGAGTGAAGATACGAGTTACACATAAGTAATGGTTCAATATTTGTAAATAATAGAAGAAAAATGATAATCTAGAGAGATGCAAACAATAAATTAACGTTTGGTGGAAAACAATCCCTTCCTCTACATCAGGGGAAGCAATACTGTTATTTTTATTACAATTTTCGCGAGCTTCAAACAAATTGAGTGGAAGGAAAAATTAAAAAATCAATTAATATTTATGACTCTTTTTTCAAAACATTGAAGCACTGAGCTCCCAAACAAAGTTACCAACTTAACGAGATCCTATGGAGTTCTCATTTTTTTAAAGTGTTTTTTTTTTACCTCCATATCAAAAAGTGGCACTATCTGTAGCACACTTTTTTTGCGGGGTGGTTAAATTTGTAACTTGTTTGAAATTGTAGCCCTAACAATCGATAGAATTGTGTAAAATCTACCCTCAAATTAAAAATTGATGCTTCGAGAACCACCACTTTTTTTGGAGTTAAAATTACAGGTTAATTGAAAACGTGGCCTTGGTGACTAATACCATAAAAAACAAAATAGTTAAAATCAACTTCAATTTAATTTATTTACTAATTAATTTTTAGTTTTATTTTTATTTTTTGGCAAGAACACAGACAAAATTTCAATATTTTTTTCAAAATATCATACATAGAAAATTTATTCATGGTTGGCCTGCCACTAGGAAACCAAACCAACAACAAAGGTATAAGTCCTCAGTCCATAGAGGTTTGCCAATATTTTTAAACATAGTCTTAAAAACTAGACAACCAGTAAAATATCCTAAATAGAAATTGGAGCAAGCTCCAAAACTTGATCTTTTGATGAAATTCATTCCAAATATTAGGAATCTACCTACTAATCATGGAGTTGGAGGCATCACAAACGATTCTTGGGTCTGCTTCAGGGCTGAATGAGTTGTACATTTCGAGGCTGAGGTTGTCATTGTTGTGATGGATGATGGAAGATGAGTGAGATCTTCTTAGAGCATCAGATGAAGGTCGTCCAACTGCAACTGAATTTTATTATGCGCTTCCTCATGGATCTGAAGTATTTGGCTAGGAGGGTCTTGATGTGTTAGTAAATCTCCAACGTCTTCTAATAATTTGTTTCTCTGGTGTGAGTCGTCCCTACATCTGGAATCTAATGGATAGTTGATTCTTCTAGCTCCTGGTTTGTGGTCATTGTTCTTTCTAGGTGGACTGTTGCCTATGCCTCTTCCATATGTTCTTGGAAGCATGATTGAATGGAGTCCAAAAAGGTGGTTGCTGCATCATGTGCTTCACATTGGACCCTTGTAATAGGCAGGTCATTTCCAGGATGGCGAGATGAGGGACCTACTAGCAAGATACCTCCTTAGATATACCCCCTCGGGTACCCTTGACGTGGTACCATTGCTTCACAAGCTCCTATTCGAAACTAGAAACTAATAGTCACGATCTGGGGATGAGTCTTGACCACCCTCCACTCTAGAAAACCCACGATTCCTCCACTAGACCCAAATATCTATTAGGAAATCGTTGTCATCTCTGTTGGTAAGTTCTCAGACCGCAGAGCTTCACACTCTATTTGCTTCATGTCCACTTTTCCATTGAGTCAAGGTTAATGAATCCCGTGGAAGTTTGTCTATAGTCTCTATTTAATAGCATTAAACTAAATCATTAAAAAGAGAGAGATAGGGTGATGTATCCTCATACGACCTCGCAGTTGTGCCATGTGAACACACATGGAGTATAGTGTGAGTTTCCTTGAACATGTTGTTTATACCCTCCACTCCAGTGATCATACCCTATGTTCCAGTTTTTCCCTGTGAACATTCTCGACCCCAACTCATCGTGGTATTAATATCCCCTTCTCTGGCTGTCATTTGATCCTCGGGGGATGTGTCCACCTCGTTTCTCATCCCAAACACCCCATATGGGGATCACCAGTCTCTCGTAGCTATGGATAAACAATTGATCACCAACCTATCCATTTTATTGGTGTCCCGAGAATCATCCCAGTTATCACTGACTAACTCGATAGCTTCATTTTCTAGCTAATTTTCTATCTTTTTAACCTCTTGTTTCACATGGCTTGGAATCATGAAATGGATATTTTTCATTATACTGGATACCCTCTCAAGGGAGGATTTCAGACGCTAGCTATGATATATTTTAGAAATCGATGACCCTTGTATTCTTTTGATCATGTTGATAATTAGAAGGGAATCCCCCTCAACTATCACCTTATTGAATCCATTATTCTTTGTTATGATTAAACCTTCTTCTAGTCCATATTAGATCTCCGCAACATTGTCACTGTTGATGCCCATATTACCTGCAAAGGTTTTGATAATCCCTTCTTTGTTATTACAAAAAACCCCTCCAAATCCTTCCTTCCTTGGGTTTCCTTTTGGGGCCCCATCAAAGTTGAGTTTTATAAACCCATGAGGAGGAGGTGACCAACTTGAAGGTGAGAAGACCTTGGAGGACAAAGGGATAATATGGAGAGGAGCTGAGGGGCGGCTTAGGACAATGACCTGGAGAATAGTATATTCATACTGGTTGGTATTCCAATCTTATCCATTCCAAGGTTGAGTTAAGATTGATTCTTGGATGGCCTTGATGACTCTGCTCCATATCTCTGTCGGTGGGTAGGTCTCATCCTTAAAAATTCTCTTGTTTCATTCTTTCCAAATTTCCCATAGTAAGAATCCTAGGAGAAGCTACCAGAGTCGATTGACTATAGGGTTTTGAGCAATAGAGGTTGTCAAATAGTTGAGGGAAGCAAGGATATACTGACAGTTGCATCTTGATCTATGGAAGAGGGATTCACTTATATCCCATAAGTATTTTGCAAAATGACATGAGTTAAATGTATGCTCAATGGATTCCTCCCAGTGATAGTAGCATAAATTACATCTATAGGGTCTAGAGAATCCTTTTTTACAAAGGTTGTCCCAAGTTAGTGTCTTACTGAGAGTTAGTATCCATAGAAAGGTTAAAATTTTCGACCAAATATTTTTCTTCCAAATACACTCCCATATCGTATTTTTGGGGAGATTTTGGTAGTATGCTGCAATGGAATATACCTCTTTAACTGTGAAAGAACCTTTCATTGACTAGCCCCAGCATAGGCAGTCTGCCTAGTTGTTGATTTTAATTTTCCTGCTGGAAATGTCCTCCCAAAAACTATTAATGATCTCTTGGTCCTGTGTTCCTTCCCATTTCTCTTTTGGGATCCAAATGTGCCATCGATCATGAGCATCCTTCTTAGTCCAATATTGAGCTAGTATATATTTATTTTGACACAACATTTCTTCCTTTATCCCTTGAAGTTTCTCTTCGTCTAACCATTTCAGCTATTTTTGCCAAGCATCTTCCCAGAAGAGAGAGTCCTGGCCATTTCATATTTCCCAAAAGTAATTTTGTTGGATCAAGGATTTATTTTTCCAAGCTGAGTTCTATATGTTAGATCCACTTAGGGCACTTTGAAAACAAATTAATCTTCTTTCTTGTTCCTCTTTAGAGTATTTGGATTTATAGAGGTGTTCCCACTGGGCTTGTTGGTTGGTAATCCATATCCACCATACCTTTGTTCCTAATACCTTTCCCAATAGTTCAGGGTCGCAAATGCCCAACCCTCCTTCCAATTTTGTCTTACAGATCGATTGCCAAGATACTAGGGCCCATTTTTATGTCTCTTTGGAGCCCCCCCAAAGAATGGATCTTTACAGGTTTCTCGGAGATTTAGGGATATATTTAGGGGCTTATAGGGCAGAGAATCGATACATAAGAATTGCTTGGAGGATGGATTTGAATAGGATCAATCTTCCTACGAGGTTGAGGGAGCGAAAGGACCAATTGTCTAGTTTCTTGGCCATTTTAGAAAGGATTTATTCATAGGAAATATGTTTTAATGAGTTTTAAACTAAAGGAACTCCTAGATATTTAGAAGGAAGAGTGCTATGTTGGAATCCCATGGTATGTATTAGATGGACTTGAACTGTTGGAGGCATATTGAAAAAGAAGAGCTGGGATTTTCCTTGGTTTATTGTCACTCCTATTGTGAGAAATTTCACCCTATGGACAAGTTGAAATCCCCTTTGGGATCAAGACCATTATTGACCCAAAGACATAAGATAACAATTAGGCACTAACATCCCTCTACATATAATTGACCAACAAAAATGGAAGGAAGAAAATGTGGCACACCTCTTTACGATGGTCATCCTCACTACTCCAACCTATGACCTTGATCTCCAAGCTCCTAGGCAGAAGACATGGCTTGCAATGGACAACAAGAAATATCATTCTTCTACTCTATGTGGTTAGAGAAAATATATCTATCTATGATGACTGAAACAATAATAGACAAGAATATATTTGAACATATGAACTTGAAGGGAATAGGACAATTTTATATTAATGGAAAGACAATAAAGAAAGAACTTAAAAATCACCTTTTATGTTGCAAAAACTTCTCCAAGCTCTCTAGACAATCCCTTGCATAAACATCTTGAGATCATAATGATGATGCTTCAATGGATTCCTTCCCCCCTTTCACCATGGAAATTCCCTCAATATATAAGATTGGGAGGCTTAACCACCATGAGATATTTTGGGAAACGGTTGAGGATTTTTCTCCATGAGTTGGGATTTGGCTTCTTAAGGTTTCCTAGGATGGAACCAAGTAGGGTGATGTGAATCCTTGACCTAAAAAAACTTGAAGATACTTGGATTTATTAACTTAGATAAAGGTGGGATGGTTATAACCTCCTTTGACCACATCAATGCTCCCTTAGAAATGAACATAGGGTGTTGAAAAAGGGGATCAATGTTCCCTATACATGAGAGGGGAGGGGGTTGGGGGAATTGATAGGAGATCAATGCTCCCTATACATGGGCAGGGGGGCGTTCACCTCCAAAAACCCTCCAAAAATTGTCAAAATTCCAAGTAAAAGGCATGTTTTCGGCTTTCAAATGATGGGTTTTTTCCTCCAAAATGACCTAGGGATTATGACAAATGTTCTTTCATGGTGTCAAGGGGTCGCGACACTTATTAAAGTGCATGTAACACTTAGTAAGGTGTGTATGATACTTGACGAAGTGCATGCAACACTTAGTAAGGTGGGTACGACAATTGATGAAGTGCATGTGACACTTAGTAAGGTGCTTACGACACTTTACAACACTTGTGACACTTAGGTGTAAATAGGTGCGACACTTAAGTGTGACATTTTGGTTTCTAACAGATGCCCCCTAAAGTGTGAGTTCAGAAGAGAAATTGATGGCTGAAACACTTTACAAAAATATCGATGCAAGGGTGATGGAGTAGGAGAACCTGAAAAAAGCTGCAAACAACCATCAAACAATATATATGTATCATTCCATAGGCAGGAAAACCTATGCTCAAAATACAAAATGAATCAAAACATGGTTGTTGATCAATACACTATGAATCCATGAAAATATTGACTAAGGATATGGCCACTGAAAATACAATGTGGATCCATACCTCCATGACTCAATTAGGTCACAACCATGAAAAATACATAGTGGAGCTACGATATGACAACAACATAGCCATAGACCAATACAAAGTGGATCTATGTGAAATCATATATCAGTGGGGTTGCGAGTAGGGTGAGTGTACTGGAATCCCAAAAATACTCATATAATCTCCATCATAGCTTGGGTAAATCACATAACAAAGTGAGTTCCCAACCTAGGGTATTCATCTCGATCCAAAAATAGTATGAATCTAGCCATGTGAATAGATGACTTGATGTCGAACATGGTAGAAACCACTTGATTACTAGTCATTTAGGTATACCATTAACAAGTGTGAGGGAAATCACCAATGATGACAATGACTCCAAAGGTACCCTAATACATTCCAGTGAATGTGAATAAATGATTTGAAGTCGAACATCCATGGAATCATTCGATCAGATGTCAATGGAGTAAACCTACTTTCGAAGGTGAGGAAACCTGCCATTGAGGAATGCAAGATCCAAGGTACTAACTTATTTCTATGTCTAATTCCTAGATAATGTGTTGAATTCAATAGGAACCGACTCATCGTAGGAGGGCCATGATGTTTCCCCCATAATTAACATGAAAATGACACACAAAAATGATACAAGATGAGATATGAAATGAGAATGGACTAACATGAGGATGAAAATGGATAATATTGTAGAATGGTTGATTTGAGATAAAACTTCCATTGAACATTGTGAGGCACAAAAAGTGACTTAGCAATGTTGACTCAACTAAGAGATAGACCAAAACATAGTGCGACGATCACCAAGGCTTTCTTTGGGTGAGATGAAGGAGTATAAGGACTCATGGAATTGGTATGACTCAAAGACAGGTATATTATCCAACTATAATATGAGATACAAATAGGTGACATGTTCAAGGGTGACAACAAAAAGATACCATGATGCTTTCCAAAAACTTGACCCACTTCCTTCAATTTTTCTCCCACCATGATTGGCAAGTACCTCTTTGTTTTTTAATGATCTTGAGGAGGATAACATATGCTCGGTATAGCTCATCTTCGATGAGTCCCTCATCATATGTTTAACGAACTTGAAGAAGGAGGGGTTTGGTCCCATATAGGTCTGTCAATGCATGTTTTATGAGTCCAGAGAAGGAAAATTCGACGGTATTTTCATGTTTAGAGAGTCTAAAAGGATCTTAAAGAAAACTCCATGGATGTTATTTTTTGTAAATTTAGTCCCCCAGGTCCGAAAAAGTGTAAAAACATGCAAGGGAGAACTCTTCTAGTCATGATTGACTAGAGTATACCTTTTTCATAATTAATATTACAAGGCTGAAAAAGGAGTAAAATACCATTGAATGATGAATCTTCGTTGTTTGACGAGCTTGAGAAACAAAAAAGTATGCTCGTAGTTTGCTTCATTTTTTAACAATCTTGAAATAGAGAATGAAACTATGCTCAAAATCCTCTGGTTCATTTTTCAATGAGCTTAACACAGAAACAAGAACTTCACTCGAAGTTAGTTTCATTTTTTAATGATCTTGAAAACGATAATAAACTATGCTCAGTGTAATACCCATGAATGAGCCTCTTCCCAACATGATGTCTAGAGGTTGGTACATTGATCGATACCTATTGACAGGTTTTTTCCCAATATAGTGTTGAGAGGTTGGTACTTTCCCCCCAACATCATTATAATAAGTTGGCAGGTTAACTTCAGTATCATGTCAAGAGGTTTGAGACATGCTCCCCAAGCTTCATTTCATCCTTCGACTCTTCTTCTGCACTTGTGTAGAATCTTGAATACTAATAGGGATAGGTATGCTAGAGAGGGAGGAATAAATAGGATACATGGAGACAGGCAGAGGAAGGGAAGGTTTATGTACCATATCTTATGGAATACTAAGTGACATGATGTCACTTAGTGTTTCAATTGCAGATGGGATAGGTACTACCCAAGAATAGAACGATTCATAGGATTGTCACACTGTATCAGTAATCACATTTAACATGGAAACCTCATGTGGGGGATCAGGGGGAGGTAAGAGAGAAACTCCCATGAGTGATAAATCCTTGAGGAGACCTACCCCCACACTTTCGTACTTAAGATCAGATTGTATGAAGAAAGGGATATCATTTTTTGAAGAATTATGGAGATCTGGAGAGCAATAATCAAGTTGGTCAACACTCATAATTTTCCCTTGATGGGGAAATTTTAAAATGAGAAAAATTAAAGAAGAGACGATAGTCATCACATAGAACCAATTGTGACCAAGAAATAAATTATAATCCAGAGGTGCATCAACCACTTCAATTTCGACAAAAACAACTTTTCCCTTTAATTCCACANTCACACTGTATCAGTAATCACATTTAACATGGAAACCTCATGTGGGGGATCAGGGGGAGGTAAGAGAGAAACTCCCATGAGTGATAAATCCTTGAGGAGACCTACCCCCACACTTTCGTATTTAAGATCAGATTGTATGAAGAAAGGGATATCATTTTTTGAAGAATTATGGAGATCTGGAGAGCAATAATCAAGTTGGTCAACACTCATAATTTTCCCTTGATGGGGAAATTTTAAAATGAGAAAAATTAAAGAAGAGACGATAGTCATCACATAGAACCAATTGTGACTAAGAAATAAATTATAATCCAGAGGTGCATCAACCACTTCAATTTCGACAAAAACAACTTTTCCCTTTAATTCCACAACGAAATATTTTGAGAGTTCGTAAGTTTGGAAACCACGTCCATCAAACAACTTAAGGGTGGTAGGAGACTGGTTAAGTTCAAGAGAACCAATAGCTCTCCAACAAGAAAAATACATGACACATGTAGAAGATCCTTCATCCAAAATGATGTGATGAATGTTCTTCCCACCAACCATAGCTGGAATTTGGAAATCTAGGAGGTGAGAGAGCCTATGTTTAAAATAGTCTAGATTAAACATAATCATATTCAATGCCTTTGGATCCACAACTCCAATGGTTGATAAAAGGGTTCTACATTAACTTGGACAATTTTTTAGAACTTCAAGCGTCGACATAGCACAAGGTGCTTGCACCAAGTATTCAACAATGTTGTATTTTTAAGCAGCGCAGACACTTGGATTGAAAATCAACTTCCAAATTGTTCCCTTCGATGGGCACAACACTGAATTAACAACATGCCTCTCAATATGAAGAGGGGAAGAAGATGGAGGAGGAGTGAAATGGAGGGATTATCGATAGCACCTCCATTGGCATGATTATCTGGAGAAGTGCCATAAGTCTTAGCTCTATTTGTTAGACTAACCATATCCTTACACATAAATACTTGAGCGGTGCTTGAGGAAGCATCCACATGGTGAAGATGACCTACATTACCCCCTTGTGGAGGGGCAAGATTTTGTGCAACCATTTGTTGCTGATGAGTCAGAAAAGGGTTAGTTAACAATGCAGGTTGGGAGGTACCCTTCATAAATTTAGCGACTTCGTCTCAATGAGGGCAGTCTTTCGTGTAGTGTTCCTTGACACAAATCATGCAGAGAAACTTGGCCTGTCACCGCAGTTGGTTTTCAACAGCATTTGTACTCTCTTGTTGGTTAGAAGATTTCTTGGATTTACCCTTGTTTTTCTTCTTACCTCCGGGTTTCTAAGATGAAGTGGATTGGACCACATTCACCTCAGAGGTTTTTGTAGGGAAGGGATTAGTTTTAGTGATGGTCAAATAACCAATCATTCCATTAGCATGTGCTTCCAAAGAAGGTATTGATGGATCNTGTAGTGTTCCTTGACACAAATCATGCAGAGAAACTTGGCATGTCACCGCAGTTGGTTTTCAACAGCATTTGTACTCTCTTGTTGGTTAGAAGATTTCTTGGATTTACCCTTGTTTTTCTTCTTACCTCCGGGTTTCTAAGATGAAGTGGATTGGACCACATTCACCTCAGAGGTTTTTGTAGTGAAGGGATTAGTTTTAGTGATGGTCAAATAACCAATCATTCCATTAGCATGTGCTTCCAAAGAAGGTATTGATGGATCATTCGATGGGAGAGGAGCATGAGGGATCAAATCATAAAGTGTGTCAGACTGGGAATATACCAACTCCAAATATTGAGCACGACTAATCGCTTGCTCCTTAGTGACAACACCTCCCGTGGTGACATATCTAGTCATGCGTGTCAAAAGTGACTTGGTAAACTAATCTTCCTGGAGTTGGTCTAGAATGGTAGCTTTAATTAAACATCTCCACCTCCTCCACACATGAATATGATCATAAATGTGAGTACAAGTGGATTGCCTAAGCGAGGTTAAAATCTGTATATCGGTTTCATATCGAATCGATAGCTGGAAATGTGTCAAAAAATCCATAGCTAAAGTATTAAAGTCTCCAAAGGAGTTTCGTGACAACTCGATATACCATTTGGTTGTCGAGCCTGTGAGACTTCTCTGGAAAAGTCTTAAACAAATGGAGTCATCCATCAAAGAGTTAATAGAACACCAAAGATGGAAATTCATTACGTCGTTATTAAGGTCTTCTCCAGGTCTCTCGTTGAATTTTGGGATATTAAATGGTAGTTTGGTAGGGATTGGAGGCCTAAATAGGGCATGTAGTATGGGATCATTTATCAAACATGACAGATCAAGAAGATATAATGTAGCCAAGAGTGGAAGTTTTCGGTTATCCTTTGGATACTGGTAGTAACCATGTGACATAGGAACACCAACAAGACCATATATAGGTTGTGATAGGATGGAAAACTCATCTGGTCTTCCCATGTACTATGGCTAACCCCCCATGTATAGTGGTTGACCTAAGAGTCCCCCCATGTACTACGGTTGACCTAACGGTCCCCCCATGTATGGAAGTTTGCCCAATGGGCCTTTTATCCACTAAGTTTCACTAGGATGGACTTGCATATGAGCCGCCAAAGATTGAACAAATACTTGTTCAAAATTCAGAGTTTAGAAGTCCAGCTGACCCGTATGTCCATTTTTTGACTTTTTACCACATTTCCATACCTTGCGGAGAATTGTAATAAAATGACTTATGCATGTGATTTTTGTAAAAGGATTAGCCACCCAAGACTTAGACACTAGTACTTTACAATAGAGTGTTTTTTTTACTTGATAATTATATTTTTTCTTTAAGTGATCTATAATTTTCGAGTTTTTTCACTAGAAGAGTAATTGTACTAGCAGATATTACTTGGGGAGTGTTTTAATTCTAGAGTCCTATGTATAAAACCATGCTAAGAATTATCCTAGAGTCTCATTGGAATGTGCTAAGTCCCTCTTACGATTTTTTTATTATTTATTTTTAGTTAATACAAAATTTCAAATAAAATGAGATATTTTAATTGTAATTTGAGTATGTATTAAAAATGTGGTACTAGGAGGAATTATATTCCTTGGGGGTATTTAGTTTTACACTCAGAATACCCACTTTACCTAAGTATTCACTTTGTGAGTGAAATTAGTGATTTTTAATCACTTAAATTAATTTTACTCACAAAAATGGTCATAAAAGATAAATAAAAAGAAAAATCAGCAATCCTTAAATCAAGGAAACATGTCTGGGACATGTTTTTATTGCTTCTATAGTATACTCAAGTGATGAAAAGTTGTCTCAAGTGGAAAGAGACTCAATTGGAAGAGATTTGTCATGATTCAGAAATCCAAAAAGGAAAGGCGCACTTTATTATCTGGTCACGATTTTTCTCTTTAGAAACATCTTCCTCATCCTTGAGTTGAGTCGCCCTTATAAATAGGAAACATTTCCTTTCACCTTTGGGGAAGGAAAAATCTCTCCCATTCTTTAGAAACATCACGCTTCCATGCTTAAGAAGACTCGACCTTGTGATGAGGAAACATCACGCTTTTCCTTGGAGATAACTCGCCCTCCTTCTTGGGAAACATCACTTTCTCATGCTATATAAGAAAGTCGACCTCTCCATTGTAGACTAGTTGGAGTTGGGGAGTCTTGCTTGTGGTTGTATACTATTGTAATAATTTCATTTGGAATAAAGAGACTTTGGAGGTCAAGAAGGTGTGTTATACATGTGTGTGAATGCTTGATGCCATTTATGCTTAATCTATGAGGTAATACCTGCCTAATTTCTTCTTTTGATTTGTTAATTTGGCCTTTTGTAGGGTGTCATCACTCTATAGGATAGAATTTTATCTAGATTGTTGTTAATACTATTGTTAATTTATATTTAGAGGATTTTAGTTGTATGCATGTTTCAGTTAACTAACATGCTCTTCAAGTCTCTTTTGTAGGTGACACCAATTTTTGTTATCAAATTGTATTGCAAGATTTTAAAGCTTACAGGTTCTCATATCTTGGAGTGGTGATGTAACTCAGTTGTTGCTTCACAAATTCAAGGATCTAAAGACTTAGTCCCTCTTTAATTCATCTAAAGACCCCATTGCCCAAGGATTCCAAGGCTTACAAGCTATTCTTTCTCACTTTCTCAAAGAAATTATACTTTCCTTTTGGTTACTTCATTGCATGCAAATGTTAGGATCTAAAACTTAAATCTAAATCTTTGTTATATTACTTTGCATGCATCGCTTAAGTTAGATCTAATTTTATACTTTCAAGTTTTATCTAAAGTTTAGATCTAGCATAGGAAAAGGTCTCCTTTTAACAAATTTTTGTCTAAATTTTAAAAGGTTAAAAAGTAGTCCTTTTTTAAGATATTTCTTTGAATATTTGGAAAATCTAAGTGCCTTTAATTTTCTGTTTTAGAACAACAATCAAAGAACCTAAGGAGGCAAGATTTATAGCTTGTTTTACGTAGTTCATTTTGTACTTTTTCTTTAGCATTTTACTTAGAATGTTTTGGGTTTTACTGACTTAAGTACAAGACACTTCCAAAATATTTTTGGGCATATTTTTCCATTGTTTTCTTTATTTTCTGTGTAGGTTTGCGAACATCAAGGGGAAAATTTGTCCTTTTTGGGTGGATTTGGACTTTTCGGGACCCCTGGAAGCACCCTCTTGATCAATAAAATCACTATAAACTTTGTAAACACTTGTGACCCTCCTAATGAATAGTCACAAGTCATCCCAAAAAAGAGTTTTGTAATTTCATTAATAAAATTAGTGGGGCTTCAAGGTCTCACTCTTCATCCCCCCAGGGGGGAATGATGCTTTGGTGATTGTCTCAATTCTTGCAATTTTAGCTTAGATACAATTTTAACATCTAAGTATAAGCTAAAATTAATCTTATAATTCATCACAAAGAACTACAACTTTAGTTAGATTTCAATTTGGAAAATAAACTCATCCCCTCAACTCCTCGTAAGAGGCTGAACAGTGTGGACAATAACTTGATTAGAAAAGATTTAATTTTTAGTATTTTACTTTATGTTTAAAGCAACCTTCCCCTTAGCTCCCGGTGCCTGTTCCTGACCCTTCTAGTTGCAATTTTGCCTCGACCTTCTAGGAGTAAGTTTCAAACACACTGGGCTAGTGAGTGTGGATTAGATTAACTAGGATAATCTTTAGGAGTTATTTTTGGCATGGAAACATAAGAGAATTTGTGTAAGTAATACGGTGGGAAATTTGAAATATAGGTTCTCCTTGTTGGATCTTCCACATTTTCTTGAGATTGTGTGCAAAATCAGAGGGATATTTTCCCTATTGGATATTCGGCAAGCTCAACCTCCATTCTAATAAATACCCTCTTGGAGGCCACATTTATATTAGTTTTATTTCCATGAAATAATAATCATATCTCACTAACTTACTTAAAACTTTCAAAGGCAATATCACAAAGCACATGTTACATTCAACAACCCACAATCGCATTAAGGCACTAGTCTCATTATTTACAAGTATCTTTGCTACAATTTCATATGTGCAAGAGTTTACTTTCATTCATTATATTTGTGATTGTCTAATAAGCTTGTGGTTTATTAATTGCATATAAATTGTATCCTTTATCAAATTTTATGCAAGTATTTCATGTATTGAATATCTCTTTACATCAATATTTTATCTTATGAATGAATAAATGAATGAGTATCATATACTTCTAGTGTAAGTTTTTCTTTTGATATACTTGTCTTTACGTGCAATAAAACTCCTAGAATTATTCTTTTGCTTCTATTATCTTAAGCCATAGTATTTTGTTAAGGACTACCCCCCTTGGCTTCGCTAGGAGTTGTCCCAGACAAAGTCGAGGATCAGGTGACAACACCTTAACTTGAGACTTTCCCCCAAGGACACAACAAGTGGATTGAATATTTCTTCCACGTCACCCAAGTGTGTATAAAGGTGGCAACATTTTGGTGCCACTGCCAGGGATAAATCTTTCTATTCCTGGAGTAAGACTTTTTTTTTTCCTTTTTGTTTTTTCTTTGTTTGATGCTTCTTGTTTGTTTAAAATAAACTTGATCATCTCGTGACTCCACTTCAAAATAATTTGACAAAATATTCTACAAGAAGGAACTGGTTGTTTTCTTAGCTTCATCCTTGAAATGGAAAGGGTTTTTGGAGGAGGTTATCCAAGCTTTCTTCTCCTAGGATCCTTAATAAGTTTTGGGTCCTAGTACATTTTTGTTATAATTTTTTGTTTTTTTCTTAATAAATCTAGTTTAGAAATAGATGATCTTTATATACCTATTGATTTTTCTGCAATAAGTGGTTATCCACATGTGATTCTAGAAAAAATATTTACAAAATTTTCCTTATTTCCAAAGTGATAATGTTGTTGATGCTAGACGTCATGTTAAGAAAGTTTCCCATTGATTTAATAAATGGTGTTACAATGCCTTATATGAATATGTGGGAATGAAATTGTTTATCTTATATTTTTATGATGTTGATCTTGATTGGTTTACATAACTTGAGGATAAACAAGTTAAAACTTACAATGAATTGATTAATGATTTTATGGAAAAATGGAAGGAGAAGAAACCTACGGATATAAAGACAATCAGTCCAGATACTAAGATGGATACTTAACCATATTCCAATAAGAAGTTTAAGGAATTAATTCAATCCATGAATATTTTCTATGAAAAACAGTTAAGGGACATGGAATCTCGCCTTGCAGAGGCATAAGCTTATATTGGATATTCAGACCCTATAGAGCCTGAGCTTCATAGTGAACAAGAAAGGGAATTTCACCTACAAATTCTGGAGAAGCCTATAGATGAGTTAGTAACTGTTTAGGAATAAATAAAGGAATTTTAGTTTGAAGTTGTTGAATATCCAGATAATTCAAATCCCCACCCTCCTCCTGAAGAACCCATCGCTTCATAGAATATCTTCGACAACTTTGATGAAAACAGTAAAGTAGATTCCTTGACAATTCCAAGTCCAATCGCTCCACCATCAAAGGACTTAATAACATATAATGGAAAAATGGAAGACAACATCAGTTTATCAATTCTAAATCATTATGAGTAGTGGTTGACCTTCCACCATGATGGTCCAATTCAAAAATTCATAAAAAAATTACAAGGCTTTCCAGACTTTGGAGTTTGGTTGAATAAAGAAAGACACATGTTTCTTGGGTGGTATATTCTCAAGAGGAACTCCAAGTTGATAAAACTTGGAAAAGGATCTTCAACAAGTCATCCCAGACAGGGAATTTTCAGACATCTCAGGTCTTATGGCATCCATGACTTGGTTGGATCAATTGTTTTCTACTTAATCCAATTGGACAATGAAAAGGTTAAATCTACCAATGATCAGACAACTTTTCAAATTGTTCTTTAATGATGAAATATGATGCCCATGGGGGAATCCTTTGTAACATATCTCTCTAACCATTTTTCTTTGTATTTTACTTTCATTTATTTACCATTTCATTTTCTTCTATTAGTATAACTTGTATTTTAATTTTTGGTTTCTATATGCATATGGAGCTAATGTTGTTTTTGGCGAGACATTTGTGATGTAGGTTACTGATTTTGGATTCTCGCATGCTCTCTTTTTTTCTAAAAGATCGCGAATACGTCCCCATATGGAGACAATGTTATCCAACAATTTTCACTAGGATGGACTTGCAGATGAGCTGCCAAATATTGAACAAGTACTTGTTCAAAATTCAGAGTTCAGAAGTCCAGCCAGCCAATATGGCCCTTTTTCAACTTTTTACCACATTTCCATACCCAGCGGGGAATTGTAATAAAATGAATTTAAGCATGTTATTTTTGTAAAAGGATAAGCCACCCAAGGCTTAGACACTAGTACTTTACTCTAGAGTTTCTTTTTTACTTGCTAATTATATTTTTCTCTTTAAGCGATCTATAATTTTTGAGTTTTTTCACTTAATAACCTCCAAAGCTGGAGTAATTGTACTAGCAGATATGAATTGAGGAGTGTTTTAAGTTTAGATTCATGTGTATATAACCATGATAAGAATTATCCTAGAGTCTCATGGGAATGTGCCAAGTCCCCCTTAGGATATTTTTTTATTGATTGTTAGTTAATAAAAAAAATTCTGTAAAACAAGATATTTTAATTGTAATTTGAGTATGTATTAAACAAACTGGTAATAGGAGGCATTATATTACTTGGGGGTATTTAGTTTTACACTCAGAATACCCACTTTACCTAAGTATCCACTTTATGAGTGAAATTAGTGGTTTTTAATCAATTAAAATTAATTTTACTCACAAAAATGGTCATAAATGATAAATAAAAGGAAAAATCAGCAATCCTTAAATCAAGGAAACATGTCTGGGACATGTTTTCCTTGTTTCTATAGTCTAATAAAGTGGTGGAAAGTTGTCTCAATTGGAAATCGACTTAATTGGAAGAGATTTGTCGTGATTTGGACATCCAAAAAGGAAAGGCACACTTTCTTATCTGGTCACAGGTTTTCTCTTTGGAAACATCTTCCTCATCCTTGAGTTGAGTCGCCCTTCTAAATGGGAAACATTTCCTTTCACGTTTGGGGAAGGAAACATCTATTGCATGATTTAGAAACATCATGCTTCCATGCTTAAAATGATTCGACCTTGTGATGAAGAAACATCACACTTTTCCTTGGAGATAAATCGCCCTCCCTCTTAGGAAACATCACTCTCTCATGCTATATAAGAAAGTTGACCTCTCCATTGTAGACTAGTTGGAGTTGGGGAGACTTGCTTGTGGTTGTATACTATTGTAATACTTTCATTTGGAATAAATAGACTTTGGAGGTCAAGAAGGTGTGTTATACATGTGTGTGGATGCTTGATGTCATTTATGCTTAATCTATGAGGTAATACCTGCCTAATTTCTTGTTTAGATTTGTTAATTTTTCCTTTTGTAGGGTCTTATCACTCTATAGAATAGGATTTTATCTAGCTTGTTGTTAATCCTATTGTTCATTTATATTTAGAGGCTTTGATTTGTATGCATGTTTCGGTTAATTAACATACTCTTCAAGTCTCTTTTGTAGGTGACAACAATTTTTGTTAACAAATTTTATTGCAAGATTTTAAATCTTAGAGGTTCTCATAGCTTGGAGTGGTGATGGCACTCGGTTGTTGCTTCAAAAATTCAAGGATCTAAAGACTTAGTCCCCCTTTAATCCATCTAAAGACCCCATTGCCCAAGGATTCCAAGGATTACAAGCTATTCTTTCTCTCTTTCTCAAAGAAATTCTACTTTCCTTTTGGTTACTTCATTGCATGCATATGTTAGGATCTAAAACTTAAATCTAAATCTTTTCTATCTTACTTTGCATGCATAGCTTAAGTTAGATCTAATTTTATACTTTCAAGTTTTATCTAGAGTTTAGATCTAGCATAGGAAAAGGTCTCCTTTTAACAAGTTTTCTTCTAAATTTTTAAAGGTTAAAAAGTAGTCCTTTTTAAGAGCTTTCTTTGAATATTTGGAAAATCTAAGTTTCTTTAATTTTATGTTTTAGAACAACAATCAAAGACCCTAAGGAGGCAAGCTTTCTAGCTTGTTTTCCTTAGTTCCTTTTGGACTCTTTCTTTAGCATTTTACTTAGAATTTTTTGGGTTTTACTGACATAAGTCCAAGACACTTCCAAATTGTTTTTGGGCATCTTTTGTAATTGTTTGCTTGATTTTTTGTGCAGGTTTGAAAACATCCAAGGGGGAACTCTGTCTGTTTTGGGCGGATTTGGACTTTTCGGGACCTCGGGAGCACTCTCTTGATCAATAAACTCATCGTAAACTTTGTAAAAACTTGTGACCCCCCTAATGAATGGTCACAAGTCATCACAAAAAATATTTTTGTAATTTCATTAATAAAATTAGTGGGTATTCAAGCTCCCACTCTTCATCCCCCAAGGGGGGAACAATGTTTTAGTGATTGTCTCAATTCTTTCAATTTTATCTTAGATTCAATTTTCACATCTAAGTATAAGCTAAGATTAATCTTATAATTCATCACAAAGGACTACAACCTTAGTTAGATTTCAATTTGGAAAATAAACCCGTCCCCTCACCTCCTCACAAGAGGCTGGACATTGTGGACAATAGCTTAATTAGAAAACATTTACTTTTTAGTATTTTACTTTGTGAAAAATCAGAGGGATATTCTCCCTATTGGATATTCGGCAAGCTCAACCTCCATCCTAAGAAATACCCTCTTGGAGGCCAAATTTAGATTAGTTTTATTTCCATGCAATAATAATCATATCTCACTAACTTACTTTAAAATTTTCAAAGGAAATATCACAAAGCACACATTTCATTTAGCAGCCCATGATCTCATTAAGGCACTGGTCTCATTATTTACACGTATCTTTGCTACAATTTCATATGTGAAAGTGTTTACTTTCATTCATTATATTTGTGATTGTCTAATAAGCTTTTGTTTTATTACTTGCAGATAATTTGTATCCTTTATCACATTTTATGCAAGTATTTCATGTATTGAATATTTCTTTACATCAAGCTTTTATCTTATGAATGAATGAATGAGTGTCATATACTACTAGTGTAAGTTTTTCTTTGATATAATTATCTTTACTTGCAATAAAAATCCTAGAATTATTATTTTTTTTTATTATCTTAAGACATAGTATTTTGTTAGGGACTACCAACCTTGGCTTCGCTAGGAGTCAGCCTAGATGGAGGAGTCAAGGATCAGGTGACAACACCTTGACTCGAGACTTGCCCCCAAGGACACACCAAGTGGATTTAATATTTCTTACACGTCACCTACGTGTGTATAAAGGCGGTAACATGAACTACCATATACTTGTTTGAGGGGGATGTTTTGTTGCAATCATGGGGTTAATGTATTGTTTGGGAAAAGTTACTTGCGGAGGAATTCCTGCCGAATTAGGTTGACCCCATAAAGGATTTGCAACTATTGGATATGGTTTTCGAGGATACAAGATAGTAGTAGTAGGGATGGAAGAACCTGCATGAATGACTTTCCCCCAGGTTTGTTTTTGTGGCCCCCACATAAGATTTTTCCTTATAGTTGAGGGTTTTCCCCCAGTTAAAGATTGACCTCCAGTGAAGGGTATAGGATAACTCCAAATTTGTAAAGTTGGAGATGTTGGTTGAGTAGGTTATGTAATTGTAGTTGTTTGAATGACTTGATTGTTGGACGTCAGACCGATGGGATGACCAAATAAATCACTTGGTGTGTGCATATGTGGGATTAGTGAAGCAAGAATATTACTCGGTCCATTTGCGGAGGGAGATGTACTCGCAAGTGGTTGTGTCAAAGTAAATCGGGTCACAAATGTTCCCAGTAAATAAGAAGCACCAACAGTATTGATATGTTCTCTTGCATGGTCAACTACATGAGTTGTGGATAGAGGAGGTGAAACTCCCAATCCCTATAGAAAAAAAAATGTCGGTTGGTGCATGCCAAAAAATGACCTAGTGGTTGAATTGGATGGTAATAGTAAGAAGAATAAGCATGAAGAGGTCCCGTGGATGGTTTTTAAACGTGTTTTGGGATGAGTGGATTAGTAAAAAGGGGATTTGGGTAAGATACAAGGCCTTCCATAAAGGTTGTGACCGGTTCTTCTGCGTGTTGTCCACTTCCAGGAGCTACAGTCCCAGTTTCAGAAGTTTGGTCTTCAACCATTCCTTTGTACGAAGAGTCATGTTGAGGCTCCTGAATTTCATGATCCAAACCTTGCAGTCTGTGAGATCTTCGAAACCCTTGATCGACCACGGTGAAAGTAATATGAAAATATTAAGGCCAACTATGAACTCCGAAATCACACACCCCTAAAACATATCTACATGTAATCAACCAAGCAACAATAGAAGGATCTTACGAAGATGGGATATCAATTCATCTACAAAGATATGAGAAGCAGTTACTCTGAACTCCATGTAATATACCTTCTCAGTGTAAGTAACCCTTTCTTCATGGGGTCACCCTCCAAGGGTGTTGATAGTTTGATACAACATCTTCCCCGAGTATCATGGAAATCCCCCCTCAATCACCTCTGTAGATACCTAGGAATGACCACTAAGGTTACCAACTTACAGTCAGCCTCCCAGGGGGTATAGTCGACAGTCGGGACTAAACATATGGGAAGGATATCAATGTCTAAAATTATTCAAGAGAACTGAAGACAAGTGGACCGGTAAGACTCTCGAGGAAATTGAATGGATTCAGGATTCACGAAGCATTGAGACCAAATGAAACCAACAACTTCTCAAGAAAACCCACCAATATACGCTCTTTCCACTATTATTAGTCAATCTTTGGAGGGGTAATATATGCTTCTATTTCTCACATGACCTCTTGTTTATCCCCTGTGTTAGAGGGGGTTCTAGGATATTCCTATACAACAGTTGGATTTGATCACTCTTCAGTGTTCTACAATCTTGTTTAGTAATCTTGGAAAATTTACTCAATTTTCCTAGTCCAAAGATTCTAACCCTATGTTATTGTTGGTGTACTATAAACAAAAAATGTCTAGTTTATTTTATTATCGTGTTGGTTGATTTTAATGGATTTGTTACTAAAAAAGGTCCACATAGATGAAACTAATGATGTGTGAGACTCGACTCCAATAGAATGCAAAAAGAATGAAATGAAATCATTTATTTTCGATGAATTATATCTATGAGAAGGAGAAGAGTTATTTTCTTCTTAACAAGCACTCAATATCATGCACCTTTCCAAAATGATGCCAAACTATCAAACAAATCCGAAATCCTAAAACAAATACAAGACTAGCTCTTTCAAAACATGTACAAAACAAAATTCCTAAGAATACAAAAAAAAATCCTTTGTTTGATTGTATATGCAATGAAATATCTTCAAATGAAAAACTTTTATGCTTCATATCTTTCAATGAGGATGAAAGAAATCAATGTTTGACACAAAGGAACACCAAGCAACAATAAACCAAACAAAGTGCACTTAAAAGTTTGAAGAGAACTGAAAGAAATCAAGCGAGAGATAACTTGTTCAATCAAGGACTCAAAATTTGTAAAAGGTAAAGAAGATGATCAGTCTTTGAAATCCTAAAAAATGAGTAGTAGAAATCAAATATTAATGCTGGGTTGTGGCAAACAATGAAGTCTCAAGCCTTCAAAATACCAAATATTTCTAAAGAAGGAAACAAATAAAATCAAAACAAAGCAACCTTTTCAATTTGAAGCTAACAAAAACTTCAAAAATAATTAAGTTATAAAAAATATGAAGGCTTTCAGGATGAATGTCAGACTACTGGAAGGCAGACACCAAGGGATCTTGTTAGCCCAAGGTAATCATAAAATTCTTCAAATTAAATAATTTTCAAACTCAAGGGAGGTAAAAGAAATGATAAATGTAAATATCTTAGACAAACAAAGTCAAAACCAAACATATAGGACTCTGGGAAAAAGCCTCCAATCAGTGAACTGAGAAAAAAAGGGAAAAAATTCTTGAAACCAAGAAAAATAGGAGATCAACACTCCTGTAACAAGGGAGACAGGGAATTGAACAAGGGTCAACGCTTTGTTTTACACTATGGGGGAGTGATAATGGTAGTAAATGCGTTGTAGGCCACTATGGGGGAGTGTTGATGCCTGGAAATGTTGGAAAAACACCAAAATTTTCCCAGACTCAACAAAGGTCATGCCAATGACTTTGTAAACTTCTCAATGAAGAAGAGGGAAGAGGAATGATTCAAAATAAAGCATCAAACAATATCAAATCACAAAAAAGACTCAACAAGGACTAGATAAACCAAGGGAAGACTAGTCAAAGTTCTTCCACAATGGAGTCACCATTTTTATGTTGTGAGAAATTTCACCTCGTGGATAGGTTGAACTATCCTTTGGGATCAAGACCATTATTGACCCAAAGACAGAAGCTAACAAGTGGAGACTAACATCCCTCTAGATCTAATTGACCAACAAAAATGAGAAGGAAGAGAATGTGGCATACCTCTTTACAATGGTTGTCGTCGTTGCTCCAACCTGTGACCTTGATCTACAAGCTCCTAGGTGCAAGACATGACCTACAATGGAAAACAAGGAATATCATTCTTCTACTCTATGTGGTTATATAAAATAGATCTATCTACGATGATTGAAACAACAATAGACAAGCATATGTTTGAACACATGAACTTGAAGGGAATAGGCCAAGTTTATATCAATGGAAAGGCAATAAAAAAATCACTTACAAATAACCTTTGATGTTGCAACAACTTCTCCAAGCTCTCTAGTCTATCCCTTGCATGAATTTCTTGACATCATAATGATGATGCTTCAATGGATTATTTCCCCCCTTTCACCATGGAAATTCCCTTAGTATATAAGATTGGGAGGCTCAACCACCATGATATATTTTGGGAAATGGTTGAGTATTTTTCTCCATGAGTTTAGATTTGGCTTCTTGAGGTTGCCTAGGATGGATCCAAGTAGGGTGACTTGAATCCTTGACCCAAAAAAACTTGAATCTCCTCGGATTTATTCCCTTAGAAAAAGGTGGGATGGTTATAACCTCCTTTGACCACATCAATGCTCCCTCGGAATTGAACCCCGGGAATTGAAAAATGGGATCAACACTCCCTATACATGGGCAAGGAGTGTTGATAGGAGATCAACGCTCCCTATACATGGGAATGGGGGCATTGACCTTCAAAAACCCTCCAAAAATTGTCAAAATTCCAAGCAAAAGGCATGTTTTCGGCTTTCAAATGATGGATTTCTTCCTCCAAAATGACTTAGGGATTATGAAAAATGTTCTTTCACGGTGTCAAGGGGTTGTGAAACTTAATAAATTGCATGAGACACTTATTAAATTGCATGCGACACTTAGTAAGGTGTGTACGACACTTGACGAAGTGCATGCAACACTTATTAAGGTGCATATGACACTTTACAACACTTGTGACACTTAGTAAAGTGCATGTGATTATGAAAAATGTTAGTTCATGGTGTGAAGGTGTTGCAAAACTTATTGAAGTGCATGTGACACTTAGTAAGGTGCATATGACACTTGACGAAGTTCATGTGACACTTAGTAAAGTGCATACGACACTTTACAACACTTGCGACACTTAAGTGTGACATTTTGGTGTGTAACAACTCTTGAGGATTCTGAAAACTCCATTAGAAATTGTTTGATTTTGATAGCTTCTCTGATAGTTGGAGTTTCCATTAGCATCATGTTATCCATGAATTGCTAGTGATTTGCTGGTTTTTCTTCCCCATGGAGATTGAGTCCTTTCTACTTTCCTTGATGAACTACTGCTTTAATAGATAAACCAAGATATTCTTCCATTAATATGAAGAGGAAAGGTGAAAGGGGTTACCCTTGTTGGATAATCTGGGAGGGGGAAAATATAGCCTAAGGAGAGACATTGACAATGATGGAGAAGAAAGTAGAGGAAAGCATTGACACAAACCATCTCATCAAGGGTTGGGAGAATCCAAAAGCAAGAAGAGTGATGGAAATGTAGTCCCAACTAAGGTTGACATAAGATTTTGACATATCTAACTTGATAAGAATTCTTGGTTTGCAGGAAGTATTTAAAGAGTGGATAAGTTCATTGGCCATAATAATACTGTCCATAATATGACGACCTTCCAAAAAACCTAATTATTCATGAGAGATAAGGAGGGGAAGGAGAGGCTTAAGGCATCTGTAAATAACTTTGGAAACAATTTTATAGATCACTTTGCAAAGAGTTATAGGCCTAAATTTACTGGGGTATTAGACCTTTTCCTCTTTAGATATCAAATTTATACAGGTTGAGTTGAAGGAAAGGAGTACCTTGAGGAATTTTGTAGAGTCTTTGACTGCTTCCAGAACATCCTATTTGATCACAGACCAACAAGCATGAAAAAATTCAATTGCAAAATGATCAGGGCTTGGGGATTTACCTTTGGGAATTTTCATGACTTCTTGTTCGACCTCTTCGATGGATATTTCCCTCATCAAGGCCTCATTTTTATCTTTCATTAGCAACTTAGGTCTGTGTTGAATTATATTTTGTATTGTTGATTGCGATTTCTCTTGAGGTTCTTTCATCAAAGCACTATAATATTGAATTATCTATGTTTCAATGTCACTATGATTGCAGCGTTTGTTCCATTGGAAATCTCATATCGAGGTAATTCGATTGGAGTGACGTCACGGGAGCATATAAATATGAAAAAAAAATAGTATTATTTTCCCTTTGTTTTATCCATTGGACTCTATATTTTTGGTGCCATAGTTATTCCTTCTACTTCTCTTGGATATAAATATGAGCTCTAAGTTTGGTTTCTTCCTCTATAAGATCTTCATAGCGACCATTTATTATCATTATTTGTTGGATTTTCTTCATATCTTCAGTAAGTTGGTGCTTGGCCAAAAATATATCTCTGAATTCTTCTTTATTCCATTTCTTAAGTTGTTGATTTAGGTTCTTAAGGCGCTGCTAGAGTCTATACATTGGGGAGTCAGAGGGTATTTTCGTTGCTTTCCACAAGTTCTCAAAATTGGCTTGAAAGGAGGGATTATCCAACCAAAATTGTTCAAATCAAAAAGGGCATTTTTTGGGGATAACTTGTGTTGGCATGTTTTACAAACAGCGTATGCTTTTCATTGATGGCAAGTACAACATCGATGATGGCTTGAGTACAGGAAGAATGTAACAAACGGGCACCAGAAGTATTTTGGGAAGACGCTGCAGAGCAAGATTGATAAGATCAGAAGAGATAGTGCAGAGGATGGTTGGCATGCTTTACAGGTAGTATGTGCTTGTCACTAATGGAAAGATCAGAGTATGAAGCGAAGGAAAAACAAAGACAAAGTAAGCTCAGGAGGAATTAGCGCAGAGTTGAACACAGTGCCTAAGCTTGGAAGGAGAAGCGTCAATGATTGTTGGATCCCATTTAAATTCCCGAAAGAAGGAGGACCGTTAGATCCAGGTGGTGAATATGGAAGACCACATCAGAAAGGATAGTCGTGGATTGTTGGATCAAGAGGACGCGTGGCGAAAAATCAGAGCATCACAAATACTCTATTTTGGAGATTTGCAGATCGGGAAATCCAAAGGAAAGAGGTTCAAACTCACGATACGCGAGATCACGATAAGATCTGGACCATCAATTCACCAAGAATGTGGACCATTGATCTGAGCTCCATCTCAGAGCTTCGCCTATCGTGACTTGGAGTGACGAGAACCTCCATCACAGGAATCGCGAGATGCGAATTCACGATAAGATCTGGACCGTCAATTCACCAAGAACGTGGACCATCGATCTGAGCTCCATCTCGGAGTTTCGCCTATCACGAATTGGAATGACAAGAACCTCCATCTAAGGAAGAGAGAGATGCAAGATCGCGAAAAGATCTGGATCGTTGATTCATCGAGATCGTGGAACATCGATCAGGGTCGATGAAGATCATGAGTTCGAAGCACCTTTTAGCGCAGCCTGTGGTCACTGCGTGTGGTCACATGGAGGAAGGACCTAGTGTAGATGAGCTCCATTTGAGAATTTTTGGCATCGCATCTGGGAGTGTTGAGATGCTGGATCATACGAATGCCGAAATACCAAAAAGGTGAATTGTCGTTGTAACTAGTGGTCACCGCCTGTGGTCACGTAGAGGAGGGAGCTAGAGTAGCCAAGCTCCTTTTCGGAGCTCGTGACATGGAGAGTCAAGATGTCTCATCACAGAATCTCCAAATTGTGAAAGTGTGAAACGGGTAAATAACGACAATACCCTTCAGAGTTAATCCAATGGTGCAGGTGAATTTGAGCATAATCGGAGGGCTAATCTTGCTCCTCATAGTGTAACTGCTAGAAACCATTGATGGTTTCTACCAAAGGAGATGAAGAGTCTCTGGGAATCTTCCAATGGGATGAATATAGGTCATAGGGGCAATTGAAAGTTGGAAGAGGGTTGGATCCTGCAGCTGAAATAGAGAGGGTGAGCTCGACTGTAACAGAGAAGACGAAGAGTTTCAACTACCAGAGAGAAAAAGGAATCTCGTCATAACACCTAGTGATGATAGACACATGGGTTGAATAGCTAGAGGATCTAAAGAGTCTCCAAGCTTCTTCCAGAGAATGAAGAATATTCTTAGAGGGACTGACACGTGGATGAGCGTTGAAGTTTGTAACTGAAGCAGAAAGTATAAGCTCGACTATGCCAGAGAAGATGAAGAATCTCAACTACCAAAGAGGCTGAGGAATCTCAGCATGACATCCAGTGATGCTGAACACGTGGGAAAACTGCCAGAGAAGCTGAGAAGTCGTAATGATGATCAGACAGAGCACTCACTGTGAAGAGATGCAGAAGCATTGCGAATATTGCATGCACAAGGTGCACAGAAGCTATAAGAACATGACACATAGAAGTGATGAGGTTGTTGTTGCTGAGGTGAAGTAATGCATGTGTGAGGAAGTAAAGAGGTGGTGCAGCAGCTGAAATGGATAGGAAACAAAAGGTGCATTGAATGGGAATGGCACATAGAGCACAAAAGGCAGAAGAACAAAATGGGCAGTGGATGCATGCTGGAAGACAGTGAGGAAGACTAAGTAGCAAAATCTTGCAGAACAGTGATGAGACTGGTAAGCCGTTATTGAACACTATATCACTGTAATTGGTTTCAGTATTTCATATTCATATTTCAGGGTCGTTGGGAGGTGCTAGGGAGAACTGGTGTCCTCAGAGGTTCAAGTGGGTGCTTGAACATAGGGAGTTGTAGCTTCCTTCTAGTTGGTGCTAGAGAAACCAGGGAGTTGGTGCTTCCTTCTAGTTGGTGCTAGAGAAACTAGGGAGTTGGTGCTTCCTTCTAGTGGGTGATAGAGAAAACAGAGAGTTGGTGCTCTCAGTAAGTTGCAGCTTGCAAAACAGAGGTTGTAGCCTCACATTGAGTTGGTGCTCAATTATAGATGATGTACAGAACTTAAAAGACTGCCTATCATTTCAAAGAAGAAGAGGTTTTCTCCCTTTATGGGTTTCCTCGTGAAAATCTGCCTCTGTGTATATCTTATGTGTGACTGATGCTCATTATTTCATTGTCCATATTCTGTATAATTTTGATGATCACTTGAAGAAAGATTAAGAATGTATTAATAGACATAAAATTGTTTAAGCACAATAACAATTGATTCACCCCGCCCCCCTCTCAGTTGTCTTAGTAATTTCAACAATTGGTATCAGAGCAGGTTCCTTTTATTCAAAGGTAGATCTGTAAGCTTAAACATGAAAAGTCATGAAGGGACTTCAACCACTAAGCCCCCTCTGTTTGATGGAAAAAATTTTGCCTTCTGGAAGATTAGAATGAGAACATACTTAATGGCCTTGGGTGCTGATGTTTGGGATGTAGTAGAGACTGGATATACAAAGCCTGTTGTGCTAGCCTCCAAGGACGATAAGTTAGAGTTTAGTTTTAATGCTAAGGGAATGAATGTTATCTTGAATGGACTTCCTGAAGCTGAGTTTA
>JASDQU010105874.1:12149-23535 GCA_032191745.1 Picea mariana
TAGCGCCCGTCCGTGTATCTGTTGATGATTAATTCCTTCATGATGGGATTTAATTTTATGTCTTCATCCGCCCCTGGCTCTCCGGAAGGCTTTGTATAAAATTTCATTGCTAAGATTCGAGCAACCAGCTTCTCTTTCTTCTTCATTGATGAATTTGTCATATTAGTTGAAAATCCTGGTTTGTTGAAGGCTACTTGGTCTGCCGTATCCATCTTCCCTGATTTTGCAGAAAGCATGAACTTATCTTCCTTAGTTGAATAATTTGACCTGTGATTTCCCCATTCTAAAACATAACGTTAATCACCCAAAACAGAATAATGTAGCCCATGTTTTGAATGAAAATCGTAATTGAATGCCAATCATGAACTACTGACAAGATTACTTGCAGGTATGTTGGTTTATCATGTTTGGTCAATCTATTTCGAATGATGAGCCTTCGATTTAGTTATCTAGCGATGCTCACTTGCCATCGCACGGATGCAAAGTACCTGAACGAGTGGTGTGAGGTGATTTGACCGGTCGTCACCTTTCCCTTTCCACACACAATTTTTTTCTTTGACATATTCAAATAATATTAGAACATGTGACATCGGGGCGTGGTTGAGTAGTTTCACGCTTACCCGCTTTTCCTCTCGATATGCTTAGGGAGGTGACATGTGTCCATGGGTTGAAACCATGGTATTTTCCACGGCCCACTTTCTAGTGCTTAACCTTCATGCTAGTTCTTTGCCCAATATGTCTCCTAATTATTGATCTAGGTTGCACGAGATCTATGGTTCGTCAGGTCCCATTACTTCCGCGTCTCCGCCAATTTAACCCTGCCTGCCAGATAGGACCCCACCCACTAATCTAACACTCCTCTATACTGATTTAGCATTCCACCAAATCTGAAGATTTAGATTCCGAGAAATTATTATAGTGATAACACTTTGGATTCATATTTGTGCTCAAGAGAAAAAATTTCCACTAGACTGGTTTTTATCTCTATAGGAGTAAGGATAACCTAAAAAACAAAAATATTATGATCCCACCAAACATCATACACCAAATGATAAGGGAAGGACTTAAAGCAAGACATAGATGCATCTATAAACTAGTCTAAAACATAGTCGACCAAACATGAACTGGACCAATTATACTTTGGGTTGCAATTACAGGAAATAATATGCCAAACTTCCTTAATATAAGCACATGACACAAATATGTGATCAACAAATTATGAATCAACTTTGCAAAGCAAACACCTACTCGGACCAATCTAGCCACGCTTGAGGTCATTTTCCCAAGTGAGAAGCTTATTCTTTAAATAAATCCATAATAGATTATTATATTTAAGAGGACCATGAAGCTTCCATACCTTATCCCACCACCAAACCTTATCACCAAGAAAATGGGATTCCACCTGGGTAGCGTATCCCAATTTCATTATATAGATTCTTGTTAAAAGATTTTTTGACCACGTTAGAGAGTCAATATCATTGTTAGAGAGATTAATGAAGCTAGAACATTGCTTGTTAACATACCCTTTCCATTCAATTTCCAAAGCACCTTCTAAACCCAACTCAGAAGAACACTTCCACTATCGCACTCCAAACTCATGGTGAGTTTAGGACTATGCATTGATAAGAAAAAAAATCCCTATCCATCAAGAGCATATATAAGATTAGATGAAAGCCATAAACCAACATCAACACCTATCCAAGGGTATTCATCGAGTCGTACTTTCCTTCCATCTCCAATACACCACACCATCCAATTACCAACTAATGAAAAAGCCTCAACCAATGCTTTGCAACCTGAGAATTGTTCTTATTAGACTTCCTAGGATACCTATACCAATTATCAATGGATACACCAGCCAATTTCTTGTATTTCATAACTCTTCCCCACAAGGAATCATTATAAGTAAGCCTTGACAAGTTCGTCTCCACCATCTCTCGAAAAAAGAGATAAATATTTTTTACTCCCCACCCTCCAAGCCTTTTAGGAAGACAAACAATTGACCATTTAACAAGATGAATACCCTCAGAAAACCCTTTTCCAAACCAGAGAAATTAAAATCTCTTATTTATGATTTTGGTTAGAATACCCTTTGGGATTTTAGTTATAAAGGCCTATTACACAGGGATGCTTTCCAGAATAGACTTTGATGGGACAAGTGAACCTCCCTTGGGGAGCCACTTCATGAACTTATTATTAAAGATTGAAATTCATCACTTTAACCAAACAATATATATCAAGAATTCTTTTAATCTCTAGAAAATATTTTGGAGACACTACACTAAAGAGGAGAACGTTGTTGATGAAAAGAATGTGATCAATCAATCTTTCCAAGTCAAGCCTACCGTATAATACCCTATATACTAAAGTTTTGGAAGCTTTAGATTTGACCCTCCCCTTTCCTCGAGAAGTTGTTGATGTTGGGTTTAAGTATCTGTTTTTTTTTTAAATCCAAATTCATATTGGTTCTCGAGCCAATTATGGCTCTTTAATAAAATCGAGGCCCATATTTCTCTCTGTGTAAATCGGTGGCTCTCCAGGGGTCGTTGGCTTATCTTGTTGAAGAAGCTTACTTGATTATTGCAATCCTTTGAACAAAAACTATTTTAGCATCATAGCTTTAACTAAGCTTCAATAAACTACCACATTGACACATGTGCCAAATTTTTTAACCATCATTATAGAACTACAATATATGGATGGATTGTGGCACCACTCTCCATCTCTTGTAATAGTAGTAGAAAAATATCACGCTTACATGAACATTGCAAACCTTCAAATACTACATGAACACTATCTTGGTGTCATGCCACATTGACAAAACACTTGAAATCTAAAGTATATCCTAAGAATCCAAGAGAAAACATGAAAATGGGGTTGCTTAGTTGAACCACTAGAATTTTGAAATAAATTAAAACAAGGATTATGATTATATACAACTCTTCAATGACCACATCTGTAATTTCCACACAAATTAAATAAGTAATAGCAATCACGATAAAATATTGGATATAAAACTTTCTTTTAATTCGTGAAAAGAAAAGTTCGTTCAATCTATTTTTATTTTTTTTTGTCATTCTCCCTAAACAAAGTTGCTTTAATTGAAATGAAAAATTTTCATAAGTGGAGGCCCAAAATCCTTCAATCTACATGAAAAATTGTTTCCATTGCAGTAACTAAGTTGTTCTACATGAAATACATTACACTAACTAATTTGTTCTACATGAAACAAATAACAAGAGAAGTGATAAAAAGTTAAAATTCCTTCTCATATCTACTCTTGCAATAAAATTGAAAGCAGGGAAAGGTTTTCCTAAATATACCTTAATAGAGGCCACTATCTCATAGGGTTTGCAACATTCCTTAAAAACAAACTTCATACTACAAACTATTTACAATCCACTAAGTGAAACAACACCCAAATAAAATTAGAATATTGAAAATAAGAAAATACAAGTATCTATGAACTCCCACACGTAGCCGAGTCCTAGTTTCGTACTTAGCTATATTGTCTCTTTCTTTGAGGCTGATGGAATTAATACCAATAGCGACTATGTGAATAGAAAATGAGAATTAATCTACCATTTCAAAATAGCTCCAATATCATGCTTGAACCTCTCCTAGCTCAAAAAAAAAAATAAAGCCATGCCCAACCCTACCTTAATACCACATCCCTGCAAATTAAAGATAGAATCACAATAATTACCTATGATAAAATCGATTATTTGAAGATTTATAAAGTTTTGACCATAGAACAAAATGAAGAACGAAATATCAATCCTACCTTAATACCACCTCCCTGCAAATTAAAGATAAAATCACAATAATTACCTATGATAAAATGCATTATTTGAAGATTTATAAAGTTTCAACCATAGAACAAAATGAAGAACGAAATATTATGAATATCTATGGTGAAAGTATTCATCGATAGTAATAAATGAGAGGCTCAACTTGTCTCTATTTCAACACCATCCAAATTTAATGTTAACATTAATTCCAACCGTAGTTGAGTCCACTCGCTAGCACATTGGTTTTCATTTTTTAAATTTGTTATTTAATTAACGGGTCTTGCACAAAGCTAATGGGAGAAACTAAGCAATAGGGAATTCGAGAATGAACACATGTTATTTAAATCATGTGAAAATTCCTTTTAAATAGACTCAACACCTTTTGAGCTACCACATAGGCTACGTCCACGATGTCTTCCAAATAAGCATTCAAAATAATGCATAGATACTTTAGAAATGTGCATGTGTTAGTATTATCATTGAAAAATTGCTCATAGAAATAGTGACAATGGTTGAAGAAACTACCAACACAACATAGCAATTAACATCTCTTCAACATTTATAGAATCAACTTAGCCAGTTATAGAACTATACAAAAAATTTCATGAATTTTTATGTAGTTCTCTCAAAGCCAACCCGTGCACATCTTCACGAGCTAACATAGGAGAAATTGTGCAGATTGTGTGGTATGCATAACTATCCTCACAGAGACCCATGCAAATGCGGAAACAACACATTAATGAACTTGGTCGAGCCTTAACCACTTCCAAATGGAGGTGTACCACGACAAGACAACCAAATTGGTCTCAAATCTAGCTTTGGGGCTATTGAAAGGATAGGAGGTACCTTTCAAAGGGCCCTTATTCACATTTGAAACTAGTTATGTAATATCTTGTATTGGTCTTATTAATACATGCTTGAGGGATGAAAACAAGGAAGGAATTCATTGGTATTATTATGTTGTTCAATTTGCTTTTGGAGAACCTATCTATTCTCTTGAGATCTATTTGAGTATTCATAGCAAGTGTTATGTTTCTCACCTCTTGAAAATTTTAACAAAAAATTCTTCACCGATTTTACTCCATTGTTGGGAGATAAGAACTCTTTTATGAGGGTTTCAAGGGCCCTCCCAAGGAGGAAGAGATGATCCATAAATCCCCATACTTCTCCTAGGTGTTACTAATTTGAAGATCAGTCCTATTGTTAGCTATTCCTTGTTCTATTTTCATGTTTGCATTTGAGTTCTATGCATGCTTAGCTTAGTTTTATTGTCTTGTTATTTTCTTTATTATTTCCTTTATGGTTGATCCGCTAATTAATGAACCAAATGTTTTGTTTCCTTGTTGGTCTAGCTATGTAGTTAAGTGATTTTTTTTCTTACCCAAGTGGAAAAACAAGCATAAAAGATTGGAAACTCCACTTGGGAGCTGTAACACACCCACGACGGGGCATACATTTTTTTTCTTTTCTTCAAGGACAAATTCTCTATCCATGGTTTCTAATTTGGAAAGTTGGGGAATCAGTTTGACCTCCCAGTCAAGTTTCTCCAATTTTGAATCCAAACGACTCTCTGACACCCTGATGCTCTCGCTCTGTAATTAAACACACAATTGCGATAACCTCACGAAAACACACAATTGCGGGCGTGGCCAAAGGAGGTTTGAAACCAAACTACCTTTCGGCCCGCAATTCTCCTTGATCCTCCACGTGTCCTTTCTTCAAAACCATGGTTTGGATTGTGGCACACCCTTAACTTTTTAAAGTTCGCACATCTTTGATCCCCGCAATGCTATGGGACCGTCGATCTCATGATCTTGATGGTGCCTCTGATTTGACGCTTCAGATATATCCCTTTCAAAGATGTGGATCACATCTAACCTCTTTCAAATCAACGATTGTGATTTGTTTTAGAATTACGGACTTCAGAATTCTCAAGTCTCAAACTTTCCTTTCTTCCATACATCCATCTTCCAGAGTCGACGATTTGCGGACACCTGTCCTTCTAAATCAGTAGCTATGCCTCTGCTTCAGGGTTTTGACCTTTCAACTAGATCAATGGCCCTGCGGCCCTTTTCTCAATCAACGATCGAGATTTCCTTCGAGTCTCCAGACTTCTGAGATCTCAAATATCAAACTTCACTTCCCCTCAAAGTAAGTGGATTCCTGCCACATGTCCACTTGAATCAGATGATTGAGGCTTGCTTCAGGTCTTTAATTGAAATCTAAAGATTCATTCCACCTGTCCTCTTGATTTTATCGCTATGAATTACTTCGGCACTTTGTCTGAAATCCACTGATCTATGCCACGTCTCTTCTGGAATTCACCTCGGACGATCCAATGCTTGAGATTTACATCAGACGATCTGATGATTGAAATTTACTTCGGATGATCAAACGGTTGAGATTTACTTCGACTCTTCGGCTCTCCAGACTTCGAGAGTCTGAAATCACAACTGAAAACTCTTGAACAAATTTATCCAAAGTCCATGATCCATTACCATGCGTCCCTCTAGATTTGGTGGTCCAGATTCACTTCAGGTCTTCGGGGTTCGGGATCTCAATTCTCAACTGAAACCCCAGTGCGATTCACCTAGAGCCTATGTTCTATTAATGCATGTCCTCTCTAAATCAACGACCCTTGTCTCCTTCGGGACTTCGGCCTTCGGAGATCTAAGATCTCATTTTTCCTCACTCTTTGTTTCTCTCGGAATGCTTTGACCCAGAGTCCATGATTTGATGACATGTGTCCTCCCACAGATCTACAATTCCCACTTGCTTCGGTTGTTTGGGCTTCAACTATTTCAAACTCTTCTCCTTTGCATTCTCCCAGAGTTCACGATTTGTCGCCATGTGTCTCTCTAGATCTAATTGTCCAGAGACCTTGAACTCTTCGGCTCTTCAGTGCTTTGGCTCTTCAATACTTCAGGAGTTTAAAAATCTCATGCAACCATTTCTTCAGAGTGCTTTTACCCAAAATACACGATTTCCTGACATGTATTCCCCTAGCAATCAACGACCAGGATTTACTTTGACTGTCTATCCTCCTCCTTGTCCACAAACCTATGAAGTTGTGAATGTTATGCCACGTATCAACCCTGATGTTGGATGGTTCCAATTGACTTCGTAACTTCGAGACTTCGCAAGTTCGCTCTCCTGTGCACTTTCAAAGGGTTAGGCCTCGAGCAATTTCCTTGAGATTCAATCATTGTTGGTCCTCGCACTCAGATCTGAGGACCCATATCTGATCTCCTCTTTTGCGCTCTTCTAATTGTCTGGACATGGATCCCAATGGTCCAAATCTTTCACAGTACTCGATCCAATGGTCAGTGTTTCTCCTCCTCCTCATCTTTCACTTTCTTCCCTGACTTGGAAGATCTCATATGTTTCGAAGGTCTCAACCTTTGATTTACTTCATGTGATTCCTGATGTATGGGTCTCGACTTCCGCTTACCTCCTGAGCTTACGAACTTGAAACAAGTTCGCCTCTTGGACCTCATCTGCGCTTCTGAAAGCGCTAGTCTCTTTTGATCTTGGTCCTTAGGGAATTTCGAATTGCCACATACTGCTTGCGTTAATATGCTCGTGTCATATTGATGGTCCACAACCTTCCTCAATCCAATGGTCTAGATCACATCACAACTTTGGGTTTCAGAAGTTTAATCGCACCAACGCATGATTCTCCCATCACGCGAACTCTGCACTCACATATCCGATGGTCAAGGTGGGTACCGATAGATCCTTGGATATACGGTCAAGATCACATCACGACTTTAGGTTTCGAGGAATCCATTCCCTTCACAATGATTACCAAGATCGACACAATCTAGCAGTCACGACAGACCTTGGATCCCCCCAAAAGGTCTCATCCGTTCATCTTCCAAATGAAAGGATATTCCCTTTCGATGCTTGATTCTCACTATCCTTCCTGAGGTTCGTCAGTTATGAAGGATTTAAGAGCATTTCACTCTTTCTCTTGAACTTAACACTTAGAAGGTTCTTCTGCACAACTCTTCCACTCCTTCATCAAGTCTAGAACTTAAGTGGTTCTTGGTCTCTGCTTGCCTCGCAGAGAGCCTATGTATATCTGCACTACATCTCCTAAGATTAACAAATTCTGTCCTCCAATGGAATCAGAATGACTAGGAGGGTCGATATTCATACATGAAACTATGCCCACAGTCGACGAACTCGTAGTTTGTGGCTCTGGCTTAAGCCACCATAGAGTGCAAGCATTTATGAGTATAAAAGCACGTCCAATTCATAAAATTTCCTACTTGCCTGAATACACAATTAAGCAGACACAAAAGGGGTACAGTATAAATCATTAAGAAAACATATCCATCCCTGCAACATTCATAGGATATACATATTTAATTCACAGTACCACTTAAATACACAAGATTTGTGATTACTTATCTATTACAGGTGGTAGCCAACTAACTGACTATGGGTGTTCTTCCTTCCACCCGACCATAGGCTCAGAGGCATTCATTCTTAGCACTCTGGCCACCACCATGCCAAGCCATGATATCACTAGGGAACTCTCATAGTTCTCAAGGATTCTTTCTCTATTTCATCTTTCGCTCAGGTTCTTTTCTCTGCAAACTTTCAGAGATTTCTTTCTTTGTTATGGCCCTAGGCAAGGTTTATCATATGCTCACTCGGCATCAAGCTTGTGACCTTCTATTCCTAATCTTCTATAGAGCTCTATGCATTCTCCTTACCAATTTTTATCATATATTTTCCCTAGGATGGTTCTTGACCCATCTTGTTTGTTCTATTAGAAGGGAGCTTGGGTCAGCTTGGTTTGTCATACCCAGTGGTACCTTGAGATGACATTTTGCAGTTAGACAATGCTCCCATTCATGGGAGTGGTTGATAATTCAACCACTAGCCCTTTCTTCATTAATTGGTTTCTCTCCTTGGGATTCGAAGGATATTTATTATCCCCATCAATGGAAATTTGGTTTTATTTGATATAATGAACCCTCTCTTATAGTTTTCACATGGTTTTTTTGTTATCCAGGCTCATTGTTTTTTCCTTGACACAGCCATTGGGTGCAATATCCCCATCAATAATTTACAATAAATATCAAGGTTTCATCTTCCTTGCGGTCACTCAACCTACAGGCCTAGGCTTAGGCATCCCCTTCTCTGCTATACAGTCCCTTGGGTGATCCATCTTGCCTTGCCAATGTTTTCTCTCACAGGAAGAACTACCCATCGTGTGCATGATCCCAATAGTTTACAAGAACTATCATGGTCTCCTCTTCCTTGCGGTCACTCATCCTCTAGGCCCAGGCTCAGTCATCCCCTTCCCTTCTATATAGGCCTTGCCAAGGTTTTCTTGCACAAAAAGAATTCTAGATACTCTATCGAGTCTTACAGTCAAGGCATCTCTTTGTCTTGTGTTACCTCAACACAACATATTCTAAGGGATCATGGCTTACCATGTGGTTCTCATGGCTCACCAGTAGCCATTTTTCATGCTTTTACGGCTTGACAACCTTCTGTCTCAGCTAAAGTTAGTGATGAAGGTTACTCTCCTTCTCCCGGTACCGTAATAGATAGGGACCAAGGTTACTCTCCTTCTCTCGATTTAGTCTCTATTTCATGCGATTGTATTATACTCTTTCTCATAGTTCTCCTTCGAACCCGAGAGCTCAGTTTCCCGTCTCTACACTTCTTTGCATATCTTTCCCTTTCACCTGTATCACATGTATATAGAAATTCATGAGACATCATAAATTTTTAAATTCAAAATTTTATTGTAAATCTGTCACCTACAGATTTCAAATTCCACATTTTATTTCCATATTTGTTCTGCACAGGAACCAGATTCATAATTATGGGACTTTCCTTCCCATAGCAGTTTGGCTCAGCAGGAAATTAGTCTTCCTTCTGGGCTTAGAACACTACCATATCCAAGACCTCTTTGCTTCCTACACTTTCAACTTCAATCAACGAAACAAATTGTTAGTTTTTCCATGCACATACATTTTAGTGCACCCTTACAACATCATCACAAATAATTTCAGAATTGTGCATACTAAAAATCAAATTCACTTTCTCAAAAAGGAGATCCATTCCTTGCAGTTTGGCTCAGTGGCCAATTGGTATTCCTTATGGGCTTAAAATACCACCATATCCAAGACCCATTTCCTCCCTGCAATTCATTCTTTACGTAGCCAAACAAACTATTAGTCTCTCATGCATCCATGTATATATATATATATATTCAAAACCATGCATACTAACAGTTCATCACATCTAGATAAACATAAAAAGGGAATCCCATTCCTTTCCTATGTCTCATTTCAACGTACCAAACCTTTCAAAACGTAATTCAACATTTCAAAGGATTTTAACAAATGTGCCAATTATTCATGGCCACATTCATACCCAATGCACTCTTGCATTGTTTTCAAGTTCATCACACTTTATGACTGGTTCTTGGACATGGTGTGTTGGAATTTAACCAACCTTTTCCTCATATGGCTTATTCATTTTCTTTCATTCTTACAGTAGGACTATACTGCCTACTATAGGCCGATCATGATCCCAAATTAGTACACATTAACTCAAAAGTTTCACATGAATGCCTTTAAGCATTCCTTGATTGGTCAATGCATTCATGACATATCAGTTCATGAATTCTTCCAAGGGTTACAAGCAATGTTTACTACCAGAGGTTCATACCCCCATCATTCAGGTTTTCCTTCCTGAATCATACCTTACTTGGGTACCCAAGGCATACAACTGCCTTTCAAAAGTTCATGCATAACACTAAGACAATAAAATGTTTCAAAAGGGGTTCTTACCAAATCCCTTCATACCTTGTCCCACATAGGAACGAATATATTTATACCGGTTCTTGGCTGCTAGCACCCTCTTTTTGATTTTTACCTCATCAGCAGTGCTTTATGGGGACTTTTACAACCCTGTGAACAATCTTTCAACTGCAGCCTTCTCCTGGCCATCCTCTGCTTGAGGTTTCCCATCATTGGCAATTGTCTTCCTCAATAGCTCCAATTCCTTTCTATACATAGCATGCATCATCATAGTCACAATTTAATTAGTTGTAATATTAAACCAAATGCATGTATTATAGCATTCGAATTCATAAAGCATATCTTTATTCACTTCATCACATTATCCTCAAATGTTTCCACATGTACAACAAAAATTTTTTTTGATTGTATCTTCAGAAATACAATCCTTATCACTATGGTGTCAAAACCTTTTTACTTTCATTAGCATACCATCTTTCTCATCCAAGAGAAAACATAATACTCAGCAATGAAAGAATTGAGGACTCTCCCCTTCTTCCAACTCTTTATACACCACCTGAGACTTTTCAGCCTAGTCGAGTTATCTCTAAGGCCTCACTACCTTTTGTTAATCATGGCTTCAACCAATCCTATTCAGTTAAATGTACTTATTCATTCATTTAATCATACTTAGGGGGTTTACTTTCCTTTTACCAACTATATCGGTTTCCACAACTGCTATTTTAATCATATTGTTCTGTTAAACAATTTAGGGTTCTTAGGGTGAGGAAATTGTTCCTCCTTTTCTCCCCCTTTACTTATGCA
>JASDQU010105874.1:73012-83131 GCA_032191745.1 Picea mariana
TTTACCACTCCACCTCTTCCTCTTCCTCTACCTCTAGTATGAGGAAAATTGTTGTTATCATCATATTGTCCTCTCTGTGAACTTCCACCTCTCTTAGTCTGAGTCTGAGGTTTCTTTCAGTCTTCCTTGGGTTTCTGATTCCTATCTTGGACAATTGTCTTGCCTCTGGGCTAACTTCTACCTCGACCTCTTTGACCTTGCTTTCGGCTAAGATTCTCTTCATCTTTCAAATCCATCTGATAAGCATCTTCCACCATTCGAATGGTCATCATGCTCATCTCATCCTGAATGTCGTATCGTATACCATTCATATATCTAGCAACTTTTTCATCATCACTTTCGCAATGACCTACCCTGATGTTTAGCTTGTAGAACTCTTCAGTGTACCCATTCACTGACATCAGCTTCTGTCTCAAATTCTATATTCTACGAAACAAAGTAATGTGGTAATCCCTGGGAATAAATTTTTCCTTCATCTTTGCAACCATCCTATCCCAACTCTTGATTTTTTTCTTTCCTTTGCATTTGTCAGCTTGTAGCTCATCCCACCACAATGATTCATGTCCTTTCAATCTTGTGACAGCATGTTTGACATTCCTGTCTTCCTCGACATCTTCATAGTCAAAATACGTGTCCAAAGATCTAATCCAGTCTAGCATCTCTTCAACATCCAAGTTTCCCTCATATACTGGAATGTCCATTTTTTCCCTGGCACTCATTCTTGCGACAACCCTAATGAAGCGTTCATTTGTTGCATCCTCTACTGCAACTTCTTCTCCTTCATGTCCATCTTCATATTCACTTTCATATTCACTAACATCTCCAACACCAGCTGTACGCCTCTGTTTTATTTCCATGTCCACAAGTCTGGCACGTATGTTATGAATCTCTCTTTCCATGGCTGGATTTGGCACCTGCCTACCCCTTTCTTCTGTCATTTCCCTCTCCTCTGGTAGATCGGGTGTTTGCCTGTCTCTTCTTCTCGGCGGCATGGTGAATATTTATTTTCCCTGATATAGAAAGCAAAGAAATCTTTATGTTCCCTGATACCAAAACTGACACAGACCTCCTCGACCCTCGGGCCAAAGTCTACTCACAGGATCGTTCTTTGTTTCCTTCGATCCGGATTGGCTCTTTCGATTCCCTACTGGAATCGCCTTCCAATCGATCCACAGATCCTTTGGAATCTCCCTTGTGCAAACAACACTAGGCATGAGCTCCTTCCTCCCCAAGCGACCACAGCGCTATGACCAAGGCCTAATTTCAAAGGCACTTGTCGCAACTTGCAATCTCACGAGTTCGCCAGTCGAAACTCACGACTCTTTCTTCCCAAATTCACGATACCTGAAATGACGATACGGGTATGGCTCCCTTATGTCAGCACCCTCCATGTGTGACCACCGGCTAGGCTTATCACTAGCACCCCTCGCTACTCGCCACTTTGCGAGTTATAGCATCGAGCTCACTTGCTTTTATCTCACGAATTCCCCAGACACGAGAAGTCAGGAGAGTGTTGACTCCTTCCACTATATGACACGTGTCTGCCTATCTATCACACAAGCCTACAAGGTGGTTCTGCCACATGTCCCTCTTTCTCAACTTCGCACTTCACAACTTCACACCCCAAGCGATGCCTCCTTTGTATCCTGATACCCGAAGTGTCGAGATCCCAAACTCCTCGTTGCTCTCTATCTTAACTCGTGACTTTGCGACTTCTCCTTTCGAGTCTCTCGACTCTCCAACTGTCGATCCCCAAAAAACTGATTTTCCGAAATGGTTGACAGTGCCCTTTCCTCGTACTTACATTGCGTCTCATGATTTTGGGGATCTCAGGATAGAAGTCTCAACCTCCTATCCTTTGAAACGCATAAATTCCAAATTTCGAAATACTTCACCAATAGTTGGCCCCACACAAATCTTTCACCCCTTTGGGACTTTTCACTTCGTGATTTCATGAATCTTGATGAAAGGGTTTTGAACCTTCTACTCACGAATCCACGAAATGAGATTACACGAGTGATCCAATGGTCCTTGTCAACTTGGATCCCACAGTTCGATTTCTCCCGAGCTTGCTCTTGAAGAACGCTTGTCGTAACTCCCCTGCTCCTCTGTAAGATCTGATGACCCTTGGGACTTCACTAATTCTCCACAGAGAATTCCGACCATCCAATTCCTTCTTGAGGACTCCTGCGAAATGGAACATATATTCTTTCTTGAAACTTGTCCACCTGCAAACAATGTTGCTGCGCCTTCTTCCATCACTTCAAGGCACTAGCTGTCTTGAGATTCTCTTCGACAACTTCGAAGAGTCTATCCCTCCTGAGATTTCTCCACAACTTGACTCTTCAAGAAGACTCTTGCACGCACCCATTGCGACAACCCTTCAATACTTCCACGTATTGAATTCCTCGACTCTATGCACTTCCATGCGACAATAGTCTTTCAACAATTCCCTCAGGTTGCAACCCCTAAGACTCTACTCAGCCTGCGCACACTTTGCACGGATCCTGTACTCAACTTGCACTTCTGTGAGAATGAGAACAATGTTATCCCTCTTGATCTTTCAGAGATTGAAACTCTAAACCCGTCAACGCACTCCTTGCGGACGATTTTGCTGCACTCCTTGCAGGAAAACTCTTTCTCAAACAAAGAAACAATTGAAACTCATTCCTTACTCTCTCAGACTTCGAATGCTTAACACGAAATCATACATACATGGCATAAAAGAAAATTTATAACAGAAAGAGGAAAAAAATCATGACCATAACATACATACTAGCCACGAGCTCCTTCCTCCCCAAGCGACCACATCGCTATGACCAAGGCCTAATTTCAAAGGCACTTGTCGCAACTTGCAATCTCATGAGTTCGCGAGTCAAAACTCTCGACTCTTTCTTCCCAAATTCATGATACCTGAAATGAAGATACGAGTATGGCTCCCTTATGTCAGCACCCTCCATGCGTGACCACCGGCTAGGCTTATCACTAGCACCCCTCGCTGCTTGCCACTTTGCGAGTTATAGCGTTGAGCTCACGTTCTTTTATCTCATGAATTCCCCAGACACGAGAATTCAGCAGAGTGTTGACTCCTTCCACTATATGACACGTGTCCGCCTATCTATCACACAATCCTACAAGGTGGTTCTGCCACATGTCCATCTTGCTCAACTTCGCACTTTACAACTTCACACCCCAAGCGATGCCTCCTTTGTATCCTGACACCCGAAGTGTCGAGATCCCGAACTCCTCGTTGCTCTCTATCTCAACTCGTGACTTTGCGACTTCTCCTTTCGAGTCTCTCGACTCTCCAACTGTCGATCCCCAAAAAACTGATTTTCCGAAATGGTTGACAGCGCCCTTTGCCCGTACTTACTTTGCGTCTCACGATTTTGGGGATCTCAGGATAGAAGTCTCAACCTCCTATCCTCTGAAACGCCTAAATGCCGAATTCTGACATACTTCACCAATATTTGGCCCCACATAAATCTTTCACCCCTTTGGGACTTTGCACTTCGTGATTTCATGAATCCTGATGCAAGGGTTTTGACCCTTCAACTCACGAATTCACGAAATGAGATTACACAAGTGATCCAATGGTCCTTGTCAACTTGGATCCCACAGTTCGATTTCTCCCTAGCTTGCTCTTGAAGAATGCTTTTCGTAACTCCCCTGCTCCTTTGTAAGATCTGATGACCCTTGGGACTTCACGAATTCTCCATAGAGAATTTCGACCGTCCAATTCCTCCTTGAGGACTCCTGCGAAATTGAACATATATTCTTTCTTGAAACTTGTCCACCTGCAAACAATGTCGTTGCGCCTTCTTCCAACACTTCAAGGCACTAGCCGTCTTGAGCTTCTCTTCGACAACTTCGAAGAGTCTATCCCTCCTGAGATTTCTCCACAACTCGAATCTTCAAGAAGACTCTTGCACGCACCCCTTGCGACAACCCTTCAATACTTCCATGTATTGAATTCCTCGACTCTATTCACTTCCATGCAACAATAGTCTTTCAACAATTCCCTCAGGTTGCAACCCCTGAGACTCTACTCAGCCTGCGCACACTTTGCACGGCTCCTGTACTCAACTTGCACTTCTGCAAGAATGAGAACAATGTTATCCCTCTTGATCTTTCAGAGATTGAAACTCTAAACCCGTCAACGCACTCCTTGCGGACGATTTTGCTGCACTCCTTGCAGGAAAACTCTTGCTCAAACAAAGAAACAATTGAAACTCATTCCTTACTCTCTCAGACTTCGAATGCTTAACACGAAATCATACATACATGGCATAAAATAAAATGTATAATAGAAAGAGCAAAACAATCATGACCATAACATTCAATCATGCATACACGAAAAGTATTTGAACACCATGACTCTGAATCAAAGCTTCATATATTAATTTCAGAACTTCTGTACATGGGTTCTTCTACAGAGCTCTCTGCTTCTTCTTCTCTATGCTCTATGCTCTTCTTATAATAATGTTACAACTATACAATGAGGGTGTCTATATCCCATTTCCCTCCTTGCTCTAAACTGTCAAATCTAGAACTTTAAAGCTACCTACCTACATTTATTAACATAAATGCCTCTTAATCCTTCAGACGAGAGTGGGATGCTCAAGGTCTGATTACAATCACAAGTACGCCCTTTCTTAACTACTTCATTTATGTTTGGCGCATCCTACTTCAAAACAATTTAAACACTTTTAAACATGTGCCAAAATGCGTTGGCGCTGCCTCGCGCTCGCTTGCTACTGGCGATATTCCTACATCAGTTTGAAACCAAACTACCTTTTGGCCCACATTCTCCTCGAGCCTCCACGTGTCCTTTCTTCAAAACTGTGGTTTGGATTGCAGCCCGCCCTCAAATTTTTAAGTTTCATGCATCTTTGATCCCCGCAATGCTACGGGACCATTGATCTCATGATCTTGATGGTGCCTTTGATATGACGGATCAGATCTATCCCTTTCAAAGTTGTAGATCAAATCTAGCCTCTTTCAAATCAACGACTATGATTTGTTTCAAAATTCTGGACTTCAGAATTCTCAAGTCTCAAAATTTCCTTTCATCCATACGTCAATCTTCTAGACTCGACAATTTTTGGACACCTATCCTTCTCAATAAGCGGCTCTGCCTCTGCTTCAGGGGTTTGACCTTTCAACTAGATCAACAGTCCTGCATCCCTTTTCTCGATCAGCAGTTGAGATTTCTTTCAGGTCTCCGGACTTATGAGATCTCAAATCTCAATCTTCACTTCCCCTTGAAGTAATCAGATTCCTATCGCGTGTCCACTTGAATCGGACGGTTGAGGCTTGCTTCGGGTATTTACTCGAAATATACAAATTTATGCCACCTGTCCTCTTGATCTGATGGATATGAATTACTTTGGGACTTTTTCCAGAATCCATCGATCTACGCCACGTCTCTTCTGGATCAGACAGTACAAATTCACCTCGGAAAATCCGATGCTTGAGATTTACTTTAGACGATTTGATGACTGAGATTTACTTCGGATGCTCGGACAGTTGAGATTTATTTTGGCTCTTCATCTCTATGGACTTCGAGAGTCTCAAATATCAGCTAAAAACTCTTGAACATATTTCTCTGGAGTCCACGATCTGTCACCATGCGTCCCTCTAGATCTAGCAGTTTAGATTCACTTCGGGTCTTCGGGGTTCGGGAATCTCAATTCTCAACTGAAACCCCAGTGTGATTCACCCACAGCTCGCGATATATTAATGAACATCCTCTCTAAATCAATGACCCTTGCCTCCTTCAAGAGTTCATCCTTCAGATATCTCATATCTCAGTTTCCTCACTCTTTGTTTATCCTATAATGTTTTTACCTAGAGTCCATGATCTGATGACATGTGTCCTCCCGCAGATCGACGATTCTCGGATACTCCAGCTATTTGGGCTTCATCGATTTCAAACTCTTCTCCTTCATGTTATCTTAGAGTGCTTCCACCCATATTTCACAATTTTTCGCCATGTGTCTCTCTGGATATAATGGTCCAGAGACCTTCGGCTCTTCGACTCTTTGACCATTCAACTCTTCGGTACTTAGGGAGTTTCAAAATCTTATGCACCCATTTCTTCAGAGTGATTTTACCTGAAATATATGATCTCCCAACACATATCTCCTTGGCGATCAATGATTGGGATTTACTTCGGTTATCTTTACTCCTCCTTATCCACAAACCTCCAAAGTTGTGGATCTTCTGCAATGTATTAACCTTGACGTTGGATGATTCCAATTGACTTCGAAAGTCCGCTCTCCCATGCACTTTCAAAGGGTTAGGCCTCACACACTTTCCTTAGGATCTAACAAATGTTTTTCCTCACACTCAGATTTGACAACCCATATATGATCTCCTCCTATGCACTCTTCTAATTGTCTGGACGTGGATCCCAGCGGTCCAGATCTTTCACAGTGCTCAATCCAATGGTCACTGTTGCTCCTTCTCTTGAGCTTTCGCTTTCTTCCCTGAATTGGAAGATTTAATATGTTTCAAAGGTCTTGACCTTTGATTTACTTCCTCTGAGCCCTGATGTATGGGTCTCTAATTCCGCTTCCCTCTTGAGCTTACGAACTTGAAACAAGTTCGCCTCTTGGACCTGATCTACGCTTCTGAAAGAGATAATCTCTTATGAGCTTGGTCCTTAGGGAATTTTGAATTCCCATATAATCCTTGAATTAATATTCTCACGCCGGATCGATGTTCCACGACCTTCCACAATCCAATGGTCCAGATCACATCGCAACTTCATGTTTCAGAAGTTTAATCACACCAACGTGTGATTCTCCCGTCTTGCAAACTTTGCACTCACAGATCTGATGGTCAAGGTGGGTCTCGATATATCCTTGGATCTACAGTATAGATCACATAACAAATTTGGGTTTCAGAGGATCCATCCCCTTCATGATGATTACCAACATCTGTCGATATTGCGAAGACTGAATGAGTCGAGGCGTTAACACCTGCGCTCCTTCTACCAATATAGTGGTCATGACAGACATTGGATCCTCTCGAAAGGTCTCATCCGTTCATCTTCCAAATGAAAGGATATTCCATTTTGATACTTGAATATGTCTATACTTCCTGAGATTCATCAATTATGAAGGATTTAAGAGCGTTGCATTCTTTCTCATAAACTTAACACTTAGAAGGGTCTTCTGCACAACTCTTGCACTCCTTCATCAAGTATAGAACTTAAGTGGTTCTTAGTCTCTACTTGCATCGCAGAGAGCCTGTGCATATCTACACTACCTCTCCTGATATTAACAAATTCCATCCTCCAAGGGACTCAGAACAACTAGGAGGGTGGACATGCATACGTGAAACTATGCCCATGATCGACGAACTCATAGTTCGTGGCTCTGGCTTAAGCCACCACGGAATGCAAGCATTTACAAGTATGAAAACATGTCCAATTCATACAATTTTCTACTTTCCTAATTACACAGTCAAGCAGACACAAAAGGGGTACAGTATAAATCATTAAGAAAACATATCCATCCCTGCAACATTCATAGGATATCCAACTTTAATTCACAGTACCACTTAAATACACAAGATATGTGATTACTTATCTATTACAGGTGGTAGCCAACTAACTGAATGTGGGTGTTCTTCCTTCCACCCGACTGTTAGGACCACACAATGTACCTTTTTGCCTATACTTTTTGCCACTATTATACTCTTGATCACCTATATCTAGACTCATACTATCACTTTATCTGATTATCCCAAAGGTATACAATGTCCCTTCTCATGACTATACATTTAATCTGTTTTGCATAATATTTTACATCACTCTCGTACTTAACCATTGATTAGAAATGCATAAGTGTTCAAAACTACAGATTAGCATTTGAGGCCTATTGCTGAAACACAAAACTATCCAAGGTCGTTGTTACTGAAACATAGAACTGTCCAAGGTTGCTGTTGCTGAAACACGGAGCTGCCTTGTTGTCCGAGGTCATAGATGCGGAAACACAGAGTTGCTATATAGTCCGAGGTCAGAAAAGCTGAAACACGGAGCTGCCTTATAGTTCGAGGTCACAGATACTGAAACACGGAGTTGTTACATAGTCCAGAGTTGCAGATGCTGAAACACAGAGGAAACCGCCAGGACCGACGATGCTAAAACACAAAGGAAGTTGTTACAGTCAGTGGTCAACAAGCTATAACCGTCGCTCCTACACAAGAATGCCGACATAGTTAGAACGCAATTCACGTGGTTGAAACAGCCCATGAATTGCGATGCTAAAACACCATTAGCAACAACAAGAAGAAGCTGTTACACCAGTCGTAACAACAATATCTTATTTCATCTCCTGTAATAGCATTCTGTTGCGTGAGACTAGGACATCCTGTGCTAGTTTAGAAAGTAGATCCGACTAGGGATAGGACTCATATATGCATTGTAATTATTGTATCGAAGGGATTTCCTCTTTAAATAAGAGGAAATCATCATTCGAGGGATCCAAGTTTTATGTATTGAAAAGCTTCAGACGAAGGATGTATTCTATTTTCCAAATTGTAATGTGATATTTCAACAGATGAATAGAAGACTGCTTTGAGTATCCTTCTCTAGCTTTTTCGTTTCAGGGGAATCTTATGAGAAGGGAGGGCCCACCTTCTTCACAAGATTCACCCATTAGTTTAGAAGTGTGTTAGTACCATTTATGTTTATGCTTTGATTTAACTTTTGTTGCTGAAACACTGCTTTTAATGAATTCTGCCTTGCTGAAACACTATTGACTCTGTCTTAGTTTATTGAAAGAAATTCGTAATTCTTTTTATCAGCAATCTTGTGTGATGATTTTATGAGGCTGGACAAAGACTGGGTTAAGGGTTCTTACTCAGACAAGAAGGAATCGGAACATCATGTCCTCTATAGATTTCATTTTATTTTGCAAGTGTGCTAGCCAGAGAATTGGGTTAAGGGTTCCTGCTCAGACAGGAAGGAATCAGAACATCATGTCCTCTGTAGATTTCATTTTATTCTGCAAGTGTGCTAGCCAGAGAAATGGGTTAAGGGTTCCTGCTCAGACAGGAAGGAATCAGAACATCCTTTCCTCTGTAGATTTCATTTAATTCTACAAGTGTGCTAGCCAGAGAATTGGGTTAAAGGTTCCTGCTCAGACAGGAAGGAATCAAAACATCCTATCCTCTGTAGATTTCATTTAATTATACAAGTGTGCTAGCCAGAGAATTGGGTTAAAGTTTCCTGCTTAGACAGGAAGGAATTAGAACATCCTATCCTTTGTATATTTCCTTTACTTTTGCAAGTGTGCTAGCCAGAGAATTGGGTTAAAGGTTCCTGCTCAGAAAGGAAGGAACCAGAACATCCTATTCTCTGTAGATTTCCATTACTCCTGCAGGTGTGCTAGCCAGAGACTGGGTTAAGGATCCCTGCTCAGAAAGGAAGGGATCATACTGTCTTGTTCTCTGTGAACCTCAACTTCACAAGTGTGCTAAACAGAAATAGGGCTTAAGGCTCCTGCTTAGAAAGGAAGGGACAAGATGGCATTGTTCTCTGTTAGATAGAGTTAATTGTCTTCTGCTTACTGTTTTCATGAAAGAGTGTTAGTACTGAAGTCTCTGTTTGAGAGTAAGGGTCCTATTCTCTGATTGCAGAATAGTTGTTCTTTCCCATTGCAAGTGTATTTTAATGTAATCCAGGATTCTTAGATTAATCTTTAAAGATCTGCAATAAGGAAGTTACTTTTCTGTGATTTAATTCAGAACTTCAGTTTATTCAAGCAAGTGTGATTAGTATAAGTTTCTTTACTACAACACTAACTTGCTTCTGGAATTGAGCATATATAGTGCGTTGTTATCTTTGAAATAAAAGACTTCCCTGGGTTGATAATTTATGTTTCACTTGATTGTTTGAATCAATTAAGCAATTATAGTGACCAACATTTTGGCGCCATTGCCGGGGAAGATAGCTATAGATTTCAAAAGCACTTGTGATTTCTTTTCTTTAGATAAAAAGAATGCATGAAAAAACCCAAGGACACTAACCCTACAGGTGGAAAGGTAAAAGGAAAAGGAGGAAGAAATACTTACATTGACGATATTTTATCAAAGTCTGAATCTGCT
>JASDQU010105875.1:0-11663 GCA_032191745.1 Picea mariana
GGGGGGGGGGTCCGGAATGGAATGATTTTTTGGTGGGATCCCTTCTCTACATGGCAAGAATTCATTGGTCTATACTTCCACCGCTTACCATTTTCTGACATACCCCCATCACCCCATGACATCATTTTCCACCTTTTCCCCCAAGGGTCATGTCTCATAACTCTGTTAGTACATTCCCAATGTTCAACAGTTACAAGTCCATTCACCATGGTTACCTCCCAATCAACACCCGCCATGTCACCTGGTCGTATTTCTCATTCATTGTTACCTGCCATCTCACGCTCCAAAGGACCCGTTGGCAATTTATTACTGGCTAACTTATCCGTTAGCCTGTTAACTTGTCTCCCGTGCCCAACAGGTATCTGTTTTCTCACAACTACCTTTTCCCTTCATTATTTCATTGCTTATTGTGTCATCTCACAAGAGATTATTTTTCTCGTTGCACCAGAGCATAGTTTTCCCTGTTCTCTCTCCTTTTTCAGTCAACTGTCTAAAATCATTGTCATCCCCACTAACGTTTGTTTGACTTGCAGGTATTCTACAGTAATGGTGCCAAAATCAAAGAAAATAGAAGTCGAGGAAAATCCTTTCCTCCCGCCTCCTATCGACCTCGACGAGATCCATTTGGCCGACAAAGATCATTTAATCGCAGACACCAGGTGTGAATTTGACTTTGTGGATTTGTAGTCGTGGCTCAAAGAAGTTTTCTTAGATCAGAGCAATGAAATTGGGCTCTGGGAGTCCAACCTTCCTCTGTATATTTTTCCCCAGGTCCACCATTTCCCTGAGTTCACCCTCAAGTGTCAAGCTCATTACCTCCCTGACCAGAGAGCCATAGTATCTTCATCAGGAGAAACCCTGTTCTTCATCACACCAGAGGCCATTGATCAGATGATGCAGATACTAAGAACCGAATCCGTCTCCCCTTTCAATATTGAAGTCATCACGAAGTTGTACCAGAAACTATCATTCCCTCAGAGAGCCTAGATTTTCGAGCTTTTCCTCCCTCAGGCCGCTCACTTCCCCAAGACAAATCCCCCGTACCCTTCATCCCTATTCTCAGTAAAGGGAAACCAAGTCATCTCATCGCTTTGTGCTCTACTTGGGTATTTTTCCGACCAATGAGTGGATGAACCCATACTGGGTTTCTTGTCAATTTTCTCCGCGGAAGAAAGACCTACCACTCAGTTCGATTACAACACTTTCCTAGCGAACAGTATTCATCAAAAGCTTTCAAATTTTTCCACAGAGGGAATGTTCCGTTGTTCCTCAATACTAGCCTACACGTTCACTTTCTTTCAGGCGGACAAATTTTGTTTTTCAATGTAGAAGATGGACAAGCACGGGAGGTCGCAAGAGATAACATCTTGGAATTTGCTACTCAGACAAAATTCTATAGAATTCAACTTCAAACATTTTATCGAGAAGTTCTACCATCCAGTGGTGAGCATGCTCAATGGCAGACCCGAACCGAGGATAAATGAGGAGATTCATAGGATCTTACACCTCTCAGACCCGAAAAAAACTGGAGATTGGTATCTTTACCAAAATCACACCAAGATCAGAGTATATGGATGCGAGTTGGATCCATACAAACTGCCCAAGTATCTACCCATGAGGATATTGTCCTTGGAATATATAAGGCAAATGATTAACTCAGATGACATACATTTTGTGTCTCTGAAAAAGAAACAACAATTTAGAATTAAAGGGCAAATAGGATCTTTCATCTGTAATAGCCAAGGCATCGGGGAGGAAGCAGACAAACTGTTGAAAGAAATGAATTTTTTTGTTAGTTTCATTTGGCACTATGATCCGTGCGGGATAATTTCTAAGATGAGTATTAAAAACAAAAATGTCCCATATGTTCATGCACCCAAGCCTGAGATAGAGCAGTTCACGAATCAAACATAATGGGAGCCAAACACTCTGGTCGAGATAGAACAACAGGACCCTTTGGTCATCATCTCACAAACAACTACACCATAGGTTCCCAAAGAGAAAATATCTAGGAAGGATACTTCACCTTCCATCACAGAAGTCTCGGCTGAAGATTTCCAATTACACACCAAACGGCCAAAATCCAGTCACACACCTGACACGGCTAGTGAAAAGGGAATCCAATCCACTGAAACCATGAAAGATGATTGGTCACTTCTTAGCAACAAGCAGATCATGTCTACATTTTTGCCTAAGAAGCCCACAAGTACTCCACTAGTCGACCAACCAAGTAAAGTAGGATCAAAATTGAGTATTTTTGAGAAGTATGACCTGATCAAAAAGATAAATCAAACGCTGACCAATAGTACATATGCTTAATTTTGGAAGCAGTCTTCAGCTACACAGCACAGATTGTTCTCTACATTCGATATAGAAAAGGGTAGAATGTACATGGATTTTCTGCAGGCACAGGTGCTAGATCCAAAATCCATTACTGATTACAAAAGGGAAACATTTGAGTTTCATACTAGGGATGTGCATACTGCTGATCAAATGGATCTGCACAAGCAAACTGGGGAAATGATTTTCTCCACGTTGGAAAATACTTCTACTGTGGCCACTAAATTATTGGTATCTTTGAGCAATGTCCAGACACAGCTGAAATTAGAAAAGATATCATCCTTTGCAAAGGATAACAAAATTAAGACGTTGGAAGAGTTGGTCCTCAAAATCGGGTATGATCCCTCAAATGTGAAAGCAGTTGACGAGATGCTTAAAAATAAAAATGTCGATATAGCATCTCTGAGGAAACAGTTGAAACTGCCACCAACGAAAGATGCACAGGCAAAGGAAATAGCTGAGACAGAAGGGAAAAAGGATGATATGCTCAGGTTGATTATGGAGCAGAATGCACAGTTGAAAGAAATGGAAGAAAAACTAGAAAGGTTATTGAAAGAGAAGGAACAATCAAAGCCCATGGAGGTCATTCCATTGAGCGCAGTTCCACTCACAGGAGTAAGCACAACATCTGCAGCAGAAATTCCTCAGCAACTCCACTGACAGCCCTGGAGAAGATAGTAGAACTGGAAAAATCCATGGAAGAGATGAATTTGCAAGAGACAGAGATTAGAAGACTTAAAAAGGAGGTTGATAACCTTCAGGAACTCAAGTCTTCTTACCAAGCCAGCTACTCCAAGCAGAAACAAACATCAAACAAGCTCAAACAGAAATTGCAATAGCTTCAAAAGCAAACAGTGGTAGGAAAAACACTTGCTGAGGTCAAGAAAAATGTATGGATGGATATCACCAAATCCATAAATGAAATATGGTCTATGGTACAAATCATGTTCGAGCAGAATGAACTGGTGCAAAGAATCAAGTAGGTGATTGAAAAGATAAGAGGAGAATCGGGAGAGATGCTCACAGAAGCCACTGAGATCATTAAATTCCTGAATTCAAAAACCAGAGAAGAGTTAGAAGAGTTGAAAATTGAAGATAGGACAGAAACCATCCTCGAGGTCAAGAGGGTCCTGACCAAGAGAGGATTGATGATACAACTGGAGGAAAAGCTCCGGGATAAGGACATAGGAGTGCAAAGATTTTTCATCAAAATTGAAGCTCTGTAGAAGAAAGGCCTCCCTGGCTTAAGGGTCATAAATGACAAGTTAATGACATTGCCTGATTATAAAAAGAAACTAGCCACCGTGTCTAAAGATAGTTCAAAATTCTCGAGAATACAGGGTAGTATCACAAGCAAGGCGTTCTTAGAAGATTTCCAGTCAAACATCAACATACAGCACGAGATCCAGTACATTTTCATCATCAAGCCAACTTTTTCCAAGTATACAGAGATGGATGAAGTATACCGAAGATTGATCAAAGTCGGCATTACCACTAACCTTCGATGGGAAGAGTTATGCAATCTGATCGAGTAAGAGCTTAGGTGTCCAAGCCTAGTCAGCTATCCAGTCAGATGAGTTTGTGCAGAAGCCTCACCAATGGTTTACCCATAAATCAGCATGAAGTTTCAACACATCATCAAACAGTTCCTGAATTTTTGTATTTTGTTGAGTTAGTTAGCTAAATTTAGAATTGCCACGTCCTGATCTTTAATGAAAGGATTGTATGTAATTTTTCATTATAAATACTTCAAACTTTGAAGTACTAAGGGTTGATCTTTACGCCCTGTAAGCTAGAAAGACTGCAATTTTTTTCAAGATATCTTCCAGTAATACGAAGGGATGTTTCACAGGATTCTTGCGTGTTGTTCATTGGTGATGTTATTCTTTTCTACGTTAAATGTTTTTCTCTCTCAGTTGTCATATTGTTTTCTAATCTAATCTTTTAAAGTAGCACATGTTGTAGGATTTATCTTTGTATACCCTGTTTCTGACTTTGAAAGATCTTAATGTTTATCTTTCTGATATTAAAGTGAATAAATTCTTAAATGCTTCTTTACTTTAATTGATATTCTCATCTTTTCTGTTTTCCATCACTATATTGCTAAAGAATCCAATGAATGCATTATCTTTCCCTGTGAAAAGAATCTTTTAGTTTCTGTTTAGATCTCTATCTTTATAATACATACCCCATAGCCCAATGAAAGAGTAAAACCCTTTTCAGCCAACTTAACAAAAACAACAACTAACCATTCAATCTTATTTTATTTAACTAGCATAATATCTTAAAGTTAAAACATAGCTAAATCATATAGAGAGATCCCTCTCTGAAGCTGGTAGGGCTAGATTCCATCTTCGAAGTGGTTGGATAAAGTTACCTCTTGTGAATTTCTTGTACTCTGACAACCTCTGGGAATTTACAGAGCATTAACAGGTACCTTGGGAGTCATTGACATCAATGGTGATTTCCCTCGCACTTGTTAATGATTTTCATCAATGATCGGTAATCAAGTGGTTTATACCATGTTTGAATTCAACACCTGTAATCACATGGTTAGATTCATACTTAGGTACAATGGAGATGAAGACCTTGGGTCACTTCATTCTAATCCAGGTTGAGATGGATTATTCATGATTTGTATTGACACATAGATCCACTTTGTATGTCTCATGGCTATGTCCGAATATTGAATTCTTTAGAGCATAGATCCATAGTGTATTCCTAGTGGCTATGTCGATTCATAATGACATGGATCCACAAAGTATATTTAGTGGCCATGACTCACTTGAAATTTTTCAATCTGAGTATGAGAATGCCTACCTCAGATGATGGTAAATTATTATGCAGATGCTTGATTATTTGTAGGTTCCCAATCAGTGCGCTCCTTGTTCGACACACACATTCTACAAAGTATTTCAGCTGTCACGATTTCCAGCTTCATACTTTGGGAGGAATTTTTTTACACATTATTTTTTTCACCCCAGCGATCCACTGACAACATGTGTTCATGTTCCTTGAAAAGATAAAATAGTCTTTCTCCATGAAGTGAGTGATTTTCTTTCCTTTCTAAAAAAAATTATTAAGGAAGGTGATCGCACCTTGCAAAATGCATGGGGTGTGACGATGCCTAATCATTGCATCCTTCTCTAAATCTAGACTGCAACATCTCCATAGGCTACAATATACCTAGGGTGTGACGATGCCAAAAGATAAGGAAAAGTCAAACTTCACGAATGATCTAGAAGGGTATCTTCTAGAAGATGAGGTGGCCTTCGAACGGTTTGGATCTTACTCGCTTCTCTGATTTGGTGGGATCATCCTAATCTCCTCATCCATCTCTCTTTCACACTATATAAAGAGGGATATCTCATGAAAAAGGCTAAGGTTGAATAGGCTAATATTTGTATGGAGTTCTACTTCTTCTTGAGAGCTTTTCTTTAGTTCTACAAGATACATGGTGGATCTTCTTCATTCAAAGGCTTTGGAGAAAAGGTATGTGTGTTGGAGAAAAGGGCCATCGAAAGGGGACCTTGCAACATCAAGGCTTTGGTTGTATTCTCCACTTTCAATCTAATATAATACATCGATATGTTTCTTTCCCCTAAACTAGTCTTGTTTTATTGTATGATTCCTTGATCACATACATGGGTTCTTGTTGAGTACATTGTGTTTATTTCACTTTGGTTGGCTTGTGTTCCCTTGCAAGTTCATTTTAATAGGAGCATTGGAATGGAGCTAGGATGAAAATAGAAAGAGGAAATGACATTTAAAAGGTATGTTGTCTATATTTTGTTAACTAGTAAACTCAATAGTTAGAGGCTAGGGAAAGTCTTATATTCTATTATGTTTTGTTCTAGTTTCTAGTGGGATCTAGGGAGATCTGTTTATGTCTACATTTATCGATTAATGAAATAACATCTAAGGAAGTGATCTCTGCGTCATCCAATAGTGTCGACTGTCATATGACATCAAGCCCTTCAAAGATGAGGTATTGTGTGATGAGTCTAGGCCTCGTAGTGTTATTATTACTTTGAACATGAAATTCTATAGGATACCCAAGGCACTCCCTCCTCGTGCTATTTCCTTGATCTCTGCCAAGCAATGAAGAAAGGTCATCTCTCAGACCGGGAAATTTTTCTTCTTTGTGATTCACTCTTAGAGTGAGAAAAATATCACAGCCACATCCATGACCTATCTATCCACACAATAGAAGCAAGTGGATAAGGTAGTGGAAGCATACTCAGATATCTTTTCCTCTCCTACTGGGGTACCTCTGCATTTCCAAGTCAAGCATCCCATCGATATGACCCCATGCACACTGCTACTCAATGGGCCAGTCTATTGTTGCTCTCTGTTAGAAAATGGAGAGATCAAGAGGGAAATCCAAGAACTTCTCCACAAGGGGCACATACATCCCAACTCATCACCTTGTGGGAGCCCAATTGTGCTGGTGCATAAGAAAGATGGGACCTAGTGACTCTACATTGATTACCAAGCCCTGAATAAAATCATAGTCCGAAACTGGTACCCAATTCCCTGAATCGAAAACCTCCTTGATCAACTCATTGGGGCCAAATACTTTAGTAAGATTGATATGAATTCTGGCTACCACCAGGTCCCAATAGTACAGATAGATGTATGGAAGACCGCCTTCAAGTCAAAAGAAGGTCTTTTTGAATAGTTTTTAATGCCCTTTGGTTTGAAAAATTCTCCAACAACTTTTATGAGGATGATGAACGATATTATAAGACCTTTCATAAATACTTTTGTAGTGGTGTATCTGGATGACATCCTCATCTACATCAAGACTTAGGCGGAACACTTGCAGCATATTCAACAGGTTCTGCACACCCTGCAACAACACAAACTATATGCAAACTTGGAAAAATGATCCTTCGGCATGGACATGGTCCATTACTTATTATACATCGTTGATCGACATGGTATGCATGTGGATCCAGCCAAGATCCAGGTCATCCATGACTAGCCACCCCCAACCAAATTCACTAAACTTCAGATCTTCTTGGGCCTCGCCAATTTCTATCGCAGGTTTGTGTTGGGATTCTCTCATATCACATGGGCCCTCAGCCAAGTATCTAGGGGTGGCGGTAAGGAAAAAATGGTGTGGGGTTTGTCCCAACAACAAGCCTTCGATGACTTGATGAATAATTTGTGCTCATCCCTAGTACTTTCATTACTGGACCTACAACATCCCTTTGAGGTCGAGAAAGATGCTTCATACTATGTTGTGGGCATTGTTATAACTCAACACGACCAACCCATAGCATATTATAGTGAGACACTGTCAGATTGTTTCTGTAAGTACCCTACTTACGACAAATAAATGTACTACATTGTGAAAGCCTACCACCAGTGGAGACATTACATTCTTGGGAAGGAGAAAATCATTCACATTGATCACAAGCCACTACAGTTCATCCAGACCGAAGGAAAATTGCAAAATGAGCGTCATCAGAAGTGGTCCACATACTTACAACAGTTCCACCTCAACATTAAGTATAAAACAAGAAGTACCAACCGAGTTGTTGATTTCCTCAACTGACCTCTAGTCGTGACACTCACCATGGTGCTAGACTCTTGCGACCATGAGACCTCTGGATGGCCCCACCTCTACGAGACATACCTTGACTTCTCCACCACCTACCAAATGTTGGGCGTGAACTCAATGGTCGCTAATTTCCATCTTCAAGATGGGTTGTTTTTTCATTTGGGCCATCTTTGCATTCCATCAAGTGAGTGTGAAAATCTAATTTGGGAAGCTCACTATAGTTGGGTGGTAGGACACTTTGGCATTGAAAATACAATGGCAATGTTGCAAAAACATTTCTATTGGCCAAAAATTCAACAGGATGTTGGTAAGTATATCAGGTCCTGCACCACCTGTGCTATTGTCAAACTGACCACTAAGAAATAGGGCATGTACACCCCTCTTCCTACTACTGACAGTCCATGGGAATCCATATCAATGGACTACATGTCAGACCTCCTATCCACCAAGAGGGGAAATGACTATGTTTTTGTGGTTGTTGATCGCTTTTTCAAGATGGCAATTCTAGCCTCCTGCAAGAAGAACATCACAGTAGAAGCCACTACCAAGATCTTCTTTGAACGAGTATAGGTACATTTTGGGATCCCACAAACCATTATCTTAGACCCTGACCATCGTTTCCTTAGCACATTTTGGTCAAGCCTTTGGTCACTACTGGATACCAATCTCACTAAATCCACTGCCTTCCACCCCCAGACAGATGGCCAAACCGAGGTCATCAATCAAATGATCATACATATCCTACACATGTACAATTCAAAACACCCCCACACATGGGCTGAGAGTCTTCCCTATGTCGAACACAGCTATAATCAAGCCCTGCATAGCTCAACTAGCCACAACCCCTTTCAGGTGGGATTGGGATTCCAACCATTGGGCCCCATGGATGTTGCACTACCCTTGGTGACCACCTAGAATGACTCGTTTCCTACTCCACCAAAAGTTGAAAAAGCCACTCGGTTCATTGAGTGGATCCAACACATCCACCAATAGGTTCAGGATATTCTATAGATGTCTAATGCCAAGTATAAGCAACACCATGATCAACATCGGGTGCCAAATCACTTGTAGAAAGAATGCCTTACAGGGCCCCATCAAAATCTTCTCCCAATCTGTTATGGGTTGTACACCATCACCAAGGCTATGGCTAACAATGCTTTTGAGCTCAAAATTCCCCCTTTCCTTGGCCTGCACCCAATATTCAACGTGGCTCTGCTTCAACCATATTTCCCACCATTATTGGACACCTCAGAGATAGAAGAGAAGTTGACACAAACAAATCTCAACCTTGACTGCATGTAATAGGAATCCAGTGATTATATTGTGGACACACAGATCAAGGGAACTCGAAAATAAAGGATCCAACTTTATCGAGTCATCAAAGGAGGGCAACTCCTGCACCAAGGAAAGTGGCTTAACCGGGGCCAAATTCAATAGAAATTTCCTCATCTGATGGGGGAAATCAATGCAATGGATACCATTTCTTCCTAAGGAGGGAGGATTGATCCAACTGTATATCAGTAGCCACCCACCTTTTCCAACTTGGTCAAAAACATTTTCTGGCAATTTTGGCAATTTACTATTTCTAGTAGTTTTAACTTCCGGGGCCATTTTGAGGGCCTAAATGAAAGTTTTTATGGATAGATCTTCTCAATTATAGCTGAAGGAGTGATTGAGCCCCAAAAATGAATCTACTCGACGATTACTCTCCAATGGGCTATCGTGCGCCTAAAACGAAGATCATATGTAAAAATTACTACCTTGGGAAGTTGATGTATTGACTTACCCAAACGACGCCCACATGACTTTTGATGCTTCATCTCCTAGGGTTAGGGTTTTGGATGTCTAGGGTTTTTGAAATTCCTGTTTATTGTAAAAATTCCTTGAGAGCCTCATTGTAATGATATTCTTGCAAATGAGCACAGTCTTCACATCTCTTCTCAGAGATAAGCCGCCACCATTCCAGCAATCTTTTTTTTCGCTGCATTTTACAGTTTCATCTTATTTCGTTATTGAATATAAAACTAGTTTTATTTTATCTTTGTTATTCTGTGTTAAGAATATTTTAATAATCTGTATTCATTTCATTCTTCTCATAAAATTTGGACCAACGATCTTCATCATGGGTGCATGGTTCAGAAGGTATTTCAGTTCCTGAAATCTTTCTTCACAATCTGATGTCTAAGTGAATTTAACCCCCTTTTTCTGGAGGGGAGTGATTGGACACCCAATCTTGGAAAATCATTTTATGAACCTTCTATAATATCCTTCTAAGCCCATAAAGTAACTTATATCAGATACATCCTTTGGGGTAGGCCATTCCATAATAGATCTGTTCTTGTTAGGGTCTACTGCCACCCCTTCTTCAGAAATAACATGGCCCAAGTAATGTACTTGCTTCTGGAAAAAGTCACACTTTATAAGCTTAGCGTAGAGATGATGCTCTCTTATTACTTGAAGTACAAGTATAAGATGTTCTTCATTCTCTTCTCTATTCTTGGAGTATATTAAGATATCATCAATGAAAACCAATACAAATATGTCTAAGAATTTGCTGAGTATATTGTTCATCAAGAACATAAAAGTGGCGAGGGGATTGTTTAGTCCAAATGGCACCACAAAAAATTCATAGTGACCATACCTTGTCCCGAAGGCCATTTTTTGGATGTCTTCATCCTTGATTCAGACTTGATGGTATCGAGACCTCAAGTCAATCTTTGAGAAAATGGAAGCACCCCCTAATTGGTCGAACAAGTCATCGATTCTTGGTAAGGGGTACTTGTTGTTTATGTTTGTCTTATTGAGTTGTCTATAATCTATGCATATTCAGAGCATGCCATCTTTCTTTTTCACAAAGAAGGTTGGTTCTCCCCATGGAGACACACTGGGTCAGATATAGCCTTTTTCCATCATTTACTTTAGCTGTAGCTTGAGCTCAACTATATCGGGTGTACTCATCCTATAGGGTGTCCAAGACACTGGCACTACTCCTGGTGAAAGTTCTATCAAGAATTCAATGTCTCTTCTTAGAGGTAGACTCGGTACCTATTGTGGAAACACATCTCTATAATCTCTTAATATGGGGTGGTCCTTTAGGTTTGGTTTGTCATCCTCAACAAATTCCAACACATGTATTGCATATAGAGGACATCCCTTTATGCAATACTTTTTCAATTGAAGGACCGATATTTGTCTCACTGAGACAGGTTTTTGAATCCCTTGGAGGGTCATATTTCCCCCTTCTTCATTTACACATTCTAAATTTTTATGGTAAAAGTCCAACTTAGTTTTATAAGTAGCCAACCAATCCATACCAATCAACAATTCATAATATCCTAGGGGAAGTATGTTAAGGGTCGCTTGGGTGGGAAATCCATCCATGATGAATTGGCAAGATGGTATGACCTCTATTACTTTTCTTTTAGTTCTAGTGGCTATTTGTACCAACTATGTCTTAACATGTCTAAATGGTTGTAGTTTACACTTATCAATAGTATGAGGGGCCACATAACCCAAATTAGAACCAGGGTCAATTAAAATAGAAACTAGACATTTGGAGATCATACCTTCCATCTCCACCACTGAAGCTTGGTGGTAGGCTTGTTTATTATCCAAAGCCACATAAATCCATGACATGCTCCTATCCACATCCTTGACTGTGGTATCTTCTTGGATGTTGTAGATTCTCCTACTGTTTTGTTGTCTTTGTGGGAAATCCCTTAGCATATGTTCTTCTCCACAACCCCAACATTTC
>JASDQU010105875.1:13753-25984 GCA_032191745.1 Picea mariana
CGTGGTTGTTGATATTCCACCCCAACAATATCAACAATGTTGTTTGATTGTGGGTTGTGAACTAGCACGTCCACTAATTTCACCTTCGCGCTCTGCAATGATTCCCAACCATCGATCTATGTTGACAGATCGAGGATTCACAATGATTGTGGGGCCCAATCTCTACAATCTAGAAAGTTCTTGCTCAACTCTATCTAATATTGGTTTTTGATCTTCCACCCCAATGATAATCAATGGCGTTGGTTGATTGCGGGTCATTAACTATCATGTACACTAATTCCACCTTCACTCTCTGCAATGATTCCCAACCATTGATCTAATCGAGCGGTGGGTGTTTGATTCATTAACTCAAGTGGGTCTTTGAGTCGATTTGCGACTAAGATAGGTTTTCCTCCAGATTAATGACTCACATTCATCTCCTCTTTCGAGTTCTGGATTCATCTACGACTCTTGTTTCCTAGGGAGTTAGATTAACTTTGATGATCATGAAGTTTGACATCCCAGGGCGTCAAAATCCTGAACTCTGAAACCATTATGAGCTAGCTCCTTTCGGGATTAGCACAAGGTTCCTAGACTCAGGTCACATGGACCTTGATATGAATCTCGGGTTATAAGCTCTACTCTTAGACGTGTTTTGGTTAAGGCCATGGGTGCAAGTTCAAGGTCTCTCAGGTTGTTGGTTTGAAGGAAATTCCTTCGTAATTCGCATAGCTTTTAAGTTCTGAAATAGGTCATGGTAAACTCGTGAGGTTACCGAGATGGTAGTAGTTCCAAGAGACTTTCTCTGACTTTGGAGATGTGAGGTAGCTTCCTGGGGAAACACCTTTGAGAGTTAAACTGGAGCATACTGGAAAAGAAAAAGCATAATTTCTCAAGGAAGCCAACTTATATAGATAAATTAACCATTTCAATACAGAAACCATTTATAGATATGTAAATACATGCATGAAATCATTAATTCCCAATTCAACACATAGAGTATGAAAACACTTATCAAAACCATATAACATGAAGCAAATGCTGGAAGGGGTGCTTGTTTCCACCCAAACATAGGCTCATTCACGCCTAATGGATTTACCACTAGCCACCCCTAAGCTAGACCATGATGCTTCGAGATTGAATCTCTTCTTGTGGAACATAAATAGATAGGGATGAAGGTTACTCTCCTTCTCTCGACTCAATATCTATTTCTCGCGATCAAAACCCACTCTTTTCACAATTCTTCCTTGAATCTGAGAGCTCCATCTCTCGTCTTTGCACTCTCTGCATATTTTTCCTCTCTATCCCCCACACCCTCCTTTCTTTCCTTTTCCATCAAGATTGTGTGTGGCCCAAATTCCCAGTCTGTGGCCAAGTCTAGAAGCATTACAGATGGGAGGTCTACCCCATCCCCTCATTAACTATTGAGGAGGTCTTCCCACCTACAAGCCTGACTGCAATTCATTCCTGGGTCAAAGGGTTGTTCTGATCCTAAGAAATTAAATCCAGCAAAGTACTGGTTCGGTGGAGCTTAACACAACCATTCCTGGTCCCCTCCACCATCTCTTTCATGGAATTCATGGTCTCTCTTAGCACATCCCCTTTCCAGTAGTCATGCAACACTTATCCATTTTATATTAAAATAACAGAATTTACATTCATCAACCTTTTATACAAACATCCATCAAATCAAACATTCACACATTTGAGTTTGCCATAGTTTCTTGGCCAATATAGTTATATTTACAAAATGGGGGAAACATTGTGTTACAAGAGAATCAAGGACGAAGCACCCAAAATCACACAACTGGAGACCATGTTTAGTGACAAAGACTTGATGTGGTACATGAAGTACAAGGACACTACTAGCGGGACATACGAGGTCCCTAAGAATGATCTTCTTAGGGAGTTCCAAAAACCTAAGTCAGAATCCTAATGTATCACAAAGATAAAAGAGATCAAACAGAAGGAAGGTGAGATTGTATGGGACTATGACCAATGGTTTAAAATTTTATTAAATAGGATGATGTTCCAAATCCAGGGTGTGCAACACACAGAATGGTTTATTATGGGGTTACTTCCCCATATCTGAGTTCTTCTCACCCAATAGAAGGTGATGAATCAAGTGGAGGTGGTATAAATTGCAATGTGCCTAGAAGCTACACCAAGAGGGGCAGAGACATTGGCAGGTTTGGAACAAGTGCAGTCCCAAATAACCAACTTGAGGATGCCATTGCAAGATATGGATAAAATGAAGGTCGTGTGCGAGAAAGTATGATGTACCACATGTCGCTCAAAAGGGAATTATATATATGAATTCCATGTACTACCAAATAATGTGGAGATGGAAGAACCTAGTCCATTTCCACCTGCGCATTCATAATGGTGTGAGATATATAGATAGTGGGGCCATGTGCCACATCGCTGCCCAACTTTTCAAAAGTACCAGATGATGACCCATAATCCATTTTGTGAGTTCTATAAATCCATTAGGAATGATGTCAATAACTACCGCTCACTCTAGTTAATGCAAGATAATACCCACGATGCATTCTGGGTACAATAAGAGAAGAAGGGTGGTGTGTGTGGAAGTGCGGAAAGAGGTGGGTACCAAGGAGGTCACCGAGGTGTATATGGGCATAATCATGACTGAGTATATGTCAGAGGAGGAGGTAGATCCCCCACATGTTTTAATTGCAGAGAGATTGGTCATGTCTCAAGGTTTTGTACCAAACTGTGTGTTCTTTGTGTATACTTCTATAGTCCTGAGCATGTCACCGAAGACTATCCCGACTTGTTTAAAAGTGGGAAGACAAAAATACCAATTGTAACATGGTGCATCCAAAGCCACAAACGAATAAGAAGAAGAATGAGGAGGCTGATGTCTAGGTAATATAATGAGGAGGTGTGAATACAAGAGCATAATTTTAGCACGGTGAAGGCTCAGGTCCAAAATATAATGAAGGCATCTTATCCCCCTCTAGGGTTTGGTGTTTCCCAACAAAAATAGTTATTACGCGATGCACATAGAGCATTAGAAGAAGAAAGAGAATGTGAGGAGCTACAACGTGGGAATCAAAGCTCACTTGAGGAGGCTCATATCTGGGAAGAGGTGCAGAGGGTGACACAAAGGTCACTAGAGGAACTTCAGATCTGCAAAGAAGTATAATGTGCGATGTAGAGGTCATTGGAAGAAACTCTCACCCGTGAAGAATTCCAGTGCATGACACAAATATTTTTTTAGGAATCTCGAGTGTACGAAGAAATACATTGTGTGATGAAACAATCAATATAAGAAGCTCACAGTCAAACTAATTTGTGATGCACTAAACATAAAATGCATGCGAAACAACATCGGGAGGAATTTCAACATGCAACATGTGCATAAGTCTTGCATGACTTGGGTCGCAAGGAATAATATGAAGACCAAGTAAGTTCTTTCTTGTGTTGTTTTTTATGATTGTTGAATGATCTAGAAAATGCAAGTAAGTTGACACAGATGTTAGCTACTTGCATAAGGGAACATGGAGTGGAGGTAACCATATCAAATCCACTACTAGAAAGAGATGTATGTCAAGTGAGCAAGAAAAAGTGCATTGGAAAAGAATTTAAGATAAAAATATAACTTGGTGGTTTTGACATGGATGGAGTCATGTTGGATCTAGGTTGCAATGTGAATATGTTTCTGAAGAAATATTGGGAGGTGATGGGTAAATCGAAGTTGGTTTGGTCTCCCATCCAAGTGTCGCTGGCCAATCAATACAAAATCTACCCAATAGGCCAACTGGAGTAGGTGGAAGTGAACATAGAAGGGGTAAAAATGAAGGCTGGCTTTGAGGTTATATAAATTATGGATGAATATGATCCATACCTTGCATTACCTTGTATTGACCAAGCCTTTGATAACAATGTGGTGTTGAAATTGAATATAAGGTAGATGTCATTTGAAATATACACCATGTGCGTGGTTGCACCACTAGATCCATATGAAGGTGATAGATATAATGAGACAGTGGATGAAGATGCATAGATGTCCATCATTAAAAATATCTATAATATCACATGCCATAGGGAGGACTACATCAACCCCACTACAAATGGTGAATTAATTTGGATAAGTGTCAAGTCTTATGACACAAATTCTGTGGATGCCATGGATAGGTGGAAAAACAAGCTATATTAAGTGTCAACAAGGAGGTGCAAACTTGCAAAGGAGTTTGGGGATGAATTTGGATCATATCCATACGATGGATCAGAGCTAGTGGAAACATTTATTACATGGATTCAACACATTCCTGAGCATCAGAGGGATCACATACTTGATACAACACTCATAGGAATTCATGCACGCTGGTGGGATACACATTGAGAACCCTATCATGGATGGGAATCTATCGAGGCATCCGTGAAGGAAATTTTTATACTCGATATAAAAATTCATCGATATATGTGTTCTTGTGAATGGTAGTGGATAGCCACACATCTACATTAGACATGCCGCAAATACTTGCCAAAGATAAAAATAAGGATTCGAAAGAAGGTTGATTTCTTGGAACCTTGGGTTTCCAACACACATAACAAGAAATTGAATGTGTAGGGAATGGATTCTGCTACAACATCCCCGCTAGAAGAAAGACCTTCGGCTCTTCCTATCACCGCTAAACCCATTGAGAAAAAAGGTGTTGGGTGCATGCCTATTTTGAGGAAATACTAGTTTTGGAGGATAAAACCCAGAATTGGAAAAACACAGCCGGAAGGAAAAGAAACATGTCAAAGGAAAGAATGAAAGGCGCGCATGAAGGAAAACCTAACTACGTTAGGGTTAGGTTTTTTGAAAGAAACTGTAACAACTAAGAATCTGAGGATTACTATAAATATGTACCTAGGAGGTCTAGCTCAGGGGGTTCTGCCAATTAGAGAGTTGGAAATATTGTTCTACATAGTCAAGGAAACTACTGTAAGATCCGATAACATTTTTTGTAAGTTGTTGATATGTAGGATAGTAAAGTAGCTAGACCTTGAGGGTTAGATTGTAGGTTGAGGATCCTAGTGCAATCTAGTCAGCCTCAAAAAGGTCGTGGAGTCTGTTTGTGATTGTATGAATGGTGTTGTAGTGCATGCGACACCATATATTGCAAAAATATAATAAAAGAGCCTGAGAAGCTAGATATTGTGAACGTGATATAGGGGGTGAACAACAGTAACACCTATGTTATGTGATATGTTTATTGCATAATTAATTTATGTAAGTAGTTAATTATTGAATGAATAATTCAGTGAGATATGTTATATTTTAGATCTGCTAGAATGCATGCATAAACTTAGTAGATGAATGGATATTAAGAATAATATAAAGAACCACCTGATCAAGGCTTAAGAAGAGGAAAGTAAATCCCATATCCCCACTTTTCCCAAGACTGCAAGCATCTGAGCATTACACTCACCCATAGAACTATCTCGGGTGAGACTACACAGTACACTCTGTGTGTTGTGTTGCCTTCTGGTTTACTTAGAGGGCCGATAGTTTTAGAGGGATTTGTTGGAAGCTTGCTCATATCTGAACCTAGGTCAACCCAAGAATTAGTTAGAGAATATTATCAACCAACAAATGGTTATATCGTCGATTGTAATTGCATGGGATTAAGTGAGTGGGATCCATGAAAGAGTCTCATAGAAAATGAAAGTATAGAAGGGAATGTTCAGATCATGGAATCCAATGAAAGTGGAGATTGAAATATGGTTGAAAAAAAAGGAGCTGGAGTTTGCGCAGAAAAAAAAAACATAAACCCTAAATTAACACCATGAAAATATCTGGACAAGTACGTGTTTAGTGACTTGTATAAAGTATTTTTTTGTGATTTCCCACATGTGTTGTAGGAGTGATTAGTGAGGTTGAAAGAAAACCACCCTACGAATCAAATTAGACAGCTCAAGTGGAATCCTATGGACATCACGCAATTACGATGAGTTAACAACAAATTCATGCGCGTAGTAGATTTCTGGCTAGACAATATTGTTGCAGGGTTTATCACATAATTTGCAGTAGATACCGTGAAGTCTTACAGCGCACCAAAGAAAGAATTTATAAAGGGACCCAGAGGTAGGTATATCAGATCGATGTATACTTCCATCAAGAACTTAATGTATAACAAAGGTGTAATGACTATGGCGGAAAACAACTAAAATTCCTTGCGTGCATGGGGGGAGGGGGGAAGCATTGCCGAAATCTAGAAGAATGGAGAGAGAGATGGATAAGGGAAAGAAGGAGGCCATGCACCCAATCATGATGGAGGTAGATCATATAAAATAGATAATGGAAACAACTGGAAAGACATGCATTGGAGTACCCTACCAATATAGCATGAATAATAAGAAGAGAGCCATAATATATGGAGAAGGCTTGGAAAGTGATGAATAAGAGGTAGATGATCTACAGGATGTGGAGAAGATTGAGGAAATCCTACATGCAACATATGAAAGGAAGACAAGAGATCCAAGGGTAGGAATAGAAGGCATAACTCCTATCCATATCAGTGTCAGTGTGGAACCCATAACCCCATGTGCGACTATTACACCAGAAAGAACACCACCATTTAGACAACCAAATTTTAGTGGAATAAATCCAGCAGGAAGTTCACCCAATCAAGGAGTAGCATCTGGAGGAGACATTTTAGGAAGTAGTAGCCAAGTATGTACACCATGCAAAGGTCGTAGTTCATCACCGTTCAAAATGGCAGGACATGATCCCACCATCAATTTACTCGAATTCAAGGGAGAGGCATCAAAGGATCATGAAAAGAACTTCTTTATCTGTGATAATATCTAGGAATCCAAGCAACTCATAGATGAGGATACAAAACTTTCACAGTTAGCTATCATGCTATGAGACCATGCACTGGATTGGCACATGAGCTTAGTTGTAAACAGTCCACTAGGAACAACAAGGACAATTGTAGATGTCAAGAAGCTACTAATAAATGAATTTTAGAAGTCTAGCTCAAAGGATCAATACATGAATGACATGATTGAAATCAGGCATAATCCAGGTGAGTATGTTTGGGAGATTCATCATAGGTTTAAATGTCTTAAAGGTAAGATGAATTATGTCATGACTAATATGCAACATAGACATCTGTTTGTGAAGTCACTATTACCACATTTGAAATACCCTTTGAGGCCGTAGAAGTTTCAAACTTAGGCAGATGCTCTATCATGCTATGAGACCATGCACTGGATTGGCACATGAGCTTAGTTGTAAACAGTCCACTAGGAACAACAAGGACAATTGTAGATGTCAAGAAGCTACTAATAAATGAATTTTAGAAGTCTAGCTCAAAGGATCAATACATGAATGACATGATTGAAATCAGGCATAATCCAGGTGAGTATGTTTGGGAGATTCATCATAGGTTTAAATGTCTTAAAGGTAAGATGAATTATGTCATGACTAATATGCAACATAGACATCTGTTTGTGAASTCACTATTACCACATTTGAAATACCCTTTGAGGCCGTAGAAGTTTCAAACTTAGGCAGAKGCTCTACAGGAAKCCCTACAAATGGAAGAGAWCCGGTATCASATGACAGATCCWACAATAGAGGAGTTGAAGGAGGATCTGAAGAAACTTACATTTCAACTAAACCAGAATAAGTGCAAAGAGAAAAGAGAAGTTGTTTGGTGTACCACATGTAGGATAGAAGGACATCACAAGAATGAGTGCCCAAATTTCATGTAGTGCATGGAAATAGGGCTACCAAACCCTTTTCCAACAGGAGGACCATGGTGTGATATCTATAAAACACATGGAAATGATCCATATCATTTTCCAATGATGAATAAGTATCAAACAATACCCAAGAGTTCATATTGGAACTTTATCAAATCAGTGGGTCATGATGACGAATACTGTAGGAAAATGGACTTGATGAGGGAAAGAACGTCAGACACCTATAGGGTGTAGGCAGAAATGATGAAAGAGAAAATTGCACCTCAATTTAACAAGGTACCACCTCCATACAACACTGTGCAACAACAATATAACACTACACAACTGCAATAAAATAACACAACCACAATATAACCCTGAGCAGTATAATCAGGTGCCTCAGTACAATGCACCATGAGGAGATCGAATTGGCTACAGAGGTGGAGGTCAAGGAAGAGGAGGCTTTAGAAGAGGCAGAGGACCAATAGTGTTCCATAAATTCCAACAAATAGGACACTATGCAAGGGAATGTCCACTTCCACCTGCGACATGCATGTACTGTCATGAAACATACCATGATACAGAGGATTGTCCAACATTATTGGAAAAAATTCAATAAAAGTGGAATCAGAACAATCATAATGTATAGTGGATTTCTACAGAAGCTAGAGATGATGGGAGTAACATCAACAGAGTATGACATGATCCAACGCAACACTAATGGGTGAAGAAGAATACTGAACCACATAAACAGTTTGACATGGGGAAAGAAAAAGAAATATTCAAAGAGGAAAGAGAAGAATTCCTCAAGCAATATATTGCATATACATCAACCGTGCAACACAATCAAAATGTACCAATGTACAAAATTCCCTTCTCAATGGACCACACCAATGAAACACAATCTGTAGAGAAAGTAAGTACCATAACGAATTTTATACAACCCTGTTTTAAGCTACTGAATAATCCATCATCTGTTAAGGTGTTGCAAAATATGTTAAAAATATGTAACACAGAGGTAGAGGGGAAGTTAGAGAAAAATATAGTCAATCACCTCCATTCAAGAAGGAGGACAAGCAAGGAATTCAGATTGAAAGATAACATTTGGGATTTCAATATGGGAGACATTATATTGGACCTAGGATTTGAGGTCAACATCTTACCTAAGAAGACATGGAAATGTATGGGAGAGCCCACATTAGGCTACTCACTTGTCTAGCTGAAACTAGAAAACCAACACAGAGTTCTGCCAATTGGAAGGCTAAAAGGTGTGACAGCATATTTGGATGGAGTTCACACTAAGGAAAACTTTGAAGTGATAGAAATAGTGGATGGTACAACACCCTATCCAACATTGCTTGGCCTATATTGGGAATTTGATAACCAGGCCATAATCAACCTGAAGAAAAGGAAGATGACATTCGCATGAGTAGAGTAAAGATTCATTTTTCCACTAGATCCATCTGAAGGAGAAAGGTTTGTAGAGCCCACTTTCTTAGATCTGGAGGAAATCAACCAGTTATACAGAATCATTGCACGTGAAGAAGATTATGTTCATCCAACTACATATGGGGTACTCAACTGGAGGAGAATCATATCATGTGCTTCTGACTCAGATATAGGCTTAGATAATTGGCAGTAGATATTACATGAAGTCTCCACAAGAAGTTGTGCAAGAATAGACCACGTAGTAAGATGGGTGGCTACCAAGATAAGAGAACCTCCCAGTTTCTGTGGTATAAATGACTGAGAAGAATTCCTAACAAGATATGAAGATGAAGTGTTAGGGAATCCGAGGCTCTTATCCCTGGACATTCCACTCAAGGAAACACCTGCAAGATGGTGGGGTGCGCACAAAGAAACAGTTAAGGACTCGTACTAATGTAAGCGACTACTGCGCATTAGATTCGACGCAGGGTAGCGGAGAAATAAGATGCATAGATATGATGGATAGGGGATACCAACAGAACATTTGGAGAGATGCAGAACAATATGGAGGTTGACACCACCAGAGGAATGACCTCATTACTTCATCCATACATTAGAAGGAATTCCATAAAATTGGTATGTAGACTAGGAACTGCGTAGAGGCACTACAGAATGGACAACGTTACAAAAATTGTTTATAGTAACCTTGATGCAGGAGAATCGCTCCACCTCAGCATGTGCCAATCAATTAACATGCATGGTGTGCATTAAGAAAGGGAGAGGCGTCACCCTCTCATTTTTCCTCAAGAATCAAAAGCATGATCCAGGCATTTAATGATGACAAGCTAGAAGAGCCAAGTTGTGCATTCACACAAGCTAGAGATAAGGTCGCCATTAATTGGTTGACGACAGGAGGGATCTGCATATGATTTGGAGCAGATCTCCATCATTGTAATTTTCCCATTAGACAAGTGTTTTGAATGGTGATTTGACACCACTAGTTTAGCTTGTGAGGGAAGCTCGTCGATCCCCTCTTGTATAAATCGTTGTATTGTATGCCTGATAGAGGCTGTTGAAGTTTGATGAAAAATCATTGTAAGACAAGTTAGAGATATGTGTTGTAGGTTAGCTAAGATAGAGTTGGACAGGAGGAACATAGAGAACCGAGACTCAGTTGTAGCTCAGACTTTACTATTGTAATTTGACATTCCATCATTAATAGAAAATGACAATTGTTCCTGTTATCAATTTATGTGTAATGGATGCTATGTTATGAATTTCATTTACATGTATTTTAATTGTATATGAATGTTGGAAATTGTCTGTAGGGATAAAGATACAATTTTCTATCTGTGAGTGTGTTGAATTAAGTCTGGTTCTCTAGGATAAGTGCAAGGAGTGCATGAAAGAGAGATGAAAATCTATGAGCTGATGCAAGGAGTGCATGTATAAACTCAATGGAGTTATAAGAGAAGTTTCTAGGAGGGCATACCAAGTTAATTCATAGACTCGAGGAGAAATTTCAAGGTGGTTAAGTACCTTGGAAAGAAAGACTGTGTATGGGGAAGAACAGTTCAGAGTTACTGAATACTCTGAAACACTCTTTCAGGAGGGCATCGATCTAGTGTGAGAATGAACAAGGATAAAATGATTGGAAGTGTTGCAATCCTTAAGAGAATCCCAAAATTACTGAACATTCTGAGGAAGGAAGGCTTTGCAAGAGTGCATCGACAAAGGCAAGGAGATGCCTTTAACCCTTCTGGAAAGATGAGGGAGAAGTCGTCAAAGAATAGAGTTGAGTGCAAGGAGTATGTCGAGGATACTGTAAGTCCATATTACAAGCTCAGGAGGAAGAGAGAGAATCTTTCAGGAGGGTAGAGGAAATTTCACAAAGAAATAGGGAACTTTGAAGTTTTTCAAGCCGAGCAAAGTTGCAGAAGGGTCTGCACAAAATTGTGCAAGGGGTGCAGAAGGAATTCGAGAACAACATAAGTATCTAAGGATAAATTTTCACTAAGTGTGAAAAGGGGTCGAGGACTTACTGAAGTCTCAAAGTGCAAAAAATCGTCCATCGTTAGAGGAGACAGGTGGAAAAATATCGAGAGGTTTGGGAGCATGAACTTCAAGAGGTTTTTCAGGAGCAAACAAAAGTCTTCATGAAGTCGCGAGGTGCAAAGTGATTCTGGACCGTTGGATCCAAAGGGAACGTGGTAGAGATCCATGCATTTCGGAGGAAGAATCCTTTAATAAAAATCAAGGAGAGAATACCTGAAGAGTTGGGAGCCGAAGAAATCCTAGTCACCCATCGATATAGGACACGTGGAGTTAGGATCAACACTTTGTTGATTCACAAGTCAGGAACGATAGAGTCGGGAGAAGAGATGACTCACAATGTCTGATCTCATAATTTGATCACCATAATTGGTTGCAAGAGGAACGTGGGCCATAGATCTGGTCCCAAAGAATTTTCCAACTCAAAAATCAAGAAAAAGGAGCAATTAACTCACGAAAGTTCTGAAGCACGGGGTCGCGAAGGGACCTGGACAATGGTTGTAGTCTATGGACATGTCAAGGAGGAAGCCTATAATAGAGAGCTAGCACTTTTAGCATTAAATTTAGGAAGTGATAGGGAGAGGGTCCATGGTGTTAACTCTAAAAAACGCACCAGCATTTTTGAAGGAAAGATGCCTAATCTTGTAGGGAAAAAATTTCCATCTTCCCTAGCTCCAAATCCAAATATGATTGCATCATTGGAAATCTTATGATCTGTAGTTAAAAATCGACTATTTAAACATGCGAAACAGATATTCCATGGCTGAGAAAATTAATTTTTACCAAAGGCATTTTTTGCTGGAAATTCTGACTTTCGGTGGTTTAGGCGAACAAGACGACTGTTCATTAACCACCGAAAGTTGCGCTTTCGGTGGTAAATTCGCACAGAATCTTTCCAGTCAACCACCGAAATCCTGTTTTAACCAGAATTTTCGAAATTTCGCACAGATCAAGGATTTTTGAATCCAAATGGTTTGAATTTGATTCTAATGGATAAATGGTGAATTATAAAGTCAGATCTAAAGACTATTTACAAGAGATAAGGTAAGAAGAAGAGTTTTAACC
>JASDQU010105875.1:26372-50093 GCA_032191745.1 Picea mariana
CCCAAGGGTCACATCTCATAACTCTGTCAGTACATTCCCCCTACTTAGTAGTTACAAGTCCATTCACCATGGTTACCTCCCAATCAACACCCGCCATGTCACCCAGTCATATTCGTCATTCATTGTTACCTACCATCTCACGCTCCAAAGGACCCGTTGGAAATTTATTACTGGCTAACTTATCTGTTAGCCTGTTGAACTATCTCTCGTGCCCAACAGGTATCTGTTTGCTCAAAACTACATTTTCCCTTCATTATTTCATTTCTTATTGTGTCGTCTCACCAGAGATTATTTTTCCCATCACACTAGAGCATAGTTTTCCCCGTTCTCTCTCTGTTTTCAGTCAACCATCTAAAATCACTGTCATCCCCACTAACGTTTGTTTGACTTGCAGGTATTCTATAGTAATGGTGCCAAAATTAGAGAAAATAGAAGTCGGGGAAAATCCTTTCCTCCCGCCTCCTGTCGACCTCGACAGGATCCATTTGGCTGACAAAGATCATTTAATCGCAGACACCATGTGTGAATTTGACTTCGTGGATTTGCAGTCATGGCTCAAAGAAGTTTTCTTAGATCAGAGCAATGAAATTGGGCTCTGGTATTCAAACCTTCCTCTGTATCTTTTTCCCCAGGTCCACCATTTCCCTGAGTTCGCCCTCAAGTGCCAGGCTCATTACCTCCCTGACCAGAGAGCCATAGTATCTTCATCAGGAGAAACCCTGTTCTTCATCACACCAGAGGCCATTGATCAGATGATGCAGATACCAAGAATCGAATCTGTCTCCCCTTTCAATATTGAAGTCATCACGAAGCTATACTACAAACTATCATTCCCTTAGAGAGCCCAGATTTTCGAGCTTTTCCTCCCTCAGGCTGCTCAGTTCCCCAAGACAAATCCCCCGTACCCTTCCTCCCTGTTCTCAGTAAAGGGAAACCAACTCATCTCATCGCTCTATGCTCTAGTTGGGTATTTTTCCGACCAATGGGTAGATGAACCCATACTGGGTTTCTTGTCAATTTTCTCCGTGGAAAAAAAACCTACCACTCAGTTCGATTACAGCACTTTCCTGGAGAACAATATTCATGAACAGCTTTCAAATTTTGCCACAGAGGGCATGTTCTGGTATTCCTCAATACTGGCCTACATGTTCACTTTCTTTCAGGCGGACAGATTTTGTTTTTCAATGTAGAAGATGGACAAGGACGGGAGGCCACAAGCGATAACATCTTGGACTTGCTACTCAGACAAAATTCTATAGAATTCAGTTTCAAACAGTTTACCGAGCAGTTCTACCATCCAGTGGTCAGCATGCTCAATGGCAGACCCTAACCGAGGATAAATGAGGAGATTCAAAGGATCATACACCTCTCAGACTCAGAAAAAACTGGAGATTGGTATCTTTACCAATATCACACTGAGATCAGAGTATATGGATGCAAGTTGGCTCCATACAAACTGCCCAAGTATCTACCCATGAGGATATTTGCCCTGGAATATATAAGGAAAATGATTAACTCAGATGACATACATTTTATGTCTCTGAAAAAGAAACAATAGCTTAGAATTAAAGGGAAAATAGGATCTTTCATCTGTAATAGCTGAGGCGTCGGGGAGGAAGTAGACAGACTGTTGAAAGAAATGAAGTTTTTTGTTAGTTTCATTTGGCACTATGATCCATGTGGCATAATTTCTAAGATGAGGATTAAAAACAAAAATGTCCCATATGTTCATACACCCAAGCTTGAGATAGAGCAGTTCATGAATCAAGCATAATGGGAGCCAAACACTCTGGTTGAGATAGAACAACAGGACCCTTCGGTCATCATCTCACAAATGACTACACCATAGGTTCCCAAAGAGAAAATATCTAGGAAGGATACTTCTCCTTCCATCATAGAAGTCTCGGCTGAAGATTTCCAATTACACACCAAAAGGCCAAAAGCCAGTCACACACCTGACATGGCTGGTGAAAAGGGAATCCAATCCACTGAAACCATGAAAGATGATCGGTCACTTCTTAGCAACAAGCAGATCATGTCTACAGTTTTGCCTAAGAAGCCCACAAGTACTCCACTAGTCAACCAACCGAGTAAAGTAAGATCAAAATTGAGTATTTTTGAGAAGTATGACCTAATCAAAAAGATAAATCAAACGCTGACCAATAGTACATATGCTCAATTTTGGAAGCAGACTTCAACTGCACATCACAGATTGTTCTCTGCATTCGATACAGAAAAGGGTAGAATGTACATGGATTTTCTGCAGGCACAGGTGCCGGACCCAAAATCCATCACTGATTACAAAAGGGCAACATTTGAGTTTCATACTAGGGATGTGCATCTTGCTGATCAAATGGATCTGCACAGGAAAACTAGGGAAATGATTTTTTCCACGTTGGAAAATACTTCTACTATGGCCACTAAATTACTGGTATCTTTGAGCAATGTCCAGACACAACTGAAATTAGAAAAGTTATCATCCTTTGCAAAGGATAATAGAATTAAGACGTTGGAAGAGTTGGTCCTCAAAATCGAGTATGATCCCTCAAATGTGAAAGCAGTTGAGGAGATGCTTAAAAAAAAATGTTGATATAGCATCTCTGAGGAAACAGTTGAAACTGCCACCAACGGAAGATGCACAGGCATAGGAGATAGTTGAGATAGAAGGGGAAAATGATGATATGATCAGGTTGATTATGAAGCAGAATGCACAGTTGAAAGAAATGGAAGCAAAACTAGAAAGGTTACTGAAAGAGAAGGAACAATCAAAGCCCATGGAGGTCAGTCCATTGAGTGCAGTTCCACTCACAGGAGTAAGCACAACATCTGCAGCAGAAATTCCTTAGCAACTCCACTGACAGCTCTGGAGAAGACAGTAGAACTGGAAAAATCCATGGAAGAGATGAATTTGCAAGAGATAGAGATTAGAAAACTTAAAAAGGAGGTTGAGAACCTTCAGGAACTCAAGTCTTCTTACCAAGCCAGCTACTCTAAGGAGAAACAAACATCAGATAAGCTCAAACAGGAATTACAATAGCTTCAAAAGCAAATGGTAGGCAAAACACTTTCTAAGGTCAAGGAAAATGTATGGATGGATATCACCAAATCCATAAATGAAATATGGCCTATGGTACAAATCGTGTTCGAGCATAACGAACTGGTGCAAAGAAGCAAGCAGGTGATTGAAAAGATAAGAGGAGAATTGGGAGAGATGCTTGCAAAAGCCACTGAGATCATTAAATTCCTAAATTCAAAAACCAGAGAAGAGTTGGAAGAGTTGAAAATTGAAGATAGGACAGAAACCATCCTCAAGGTCAAGAGGGTCCTGACCAAGAGAGGATTGATGATACAACTGGAGGAAAAGGTCCAGGCTAAGGACATAGGAGTGCAAAGATTTTTCATCAAAATTGAAGCTCTGCAGAAGAAAGGCCTCCCTGGCTTAAGGGTCATAAATGAAAAGTTAATGACATTGTCTGATTATAAAAAGAAACTAGCCACCATGTCTAAAGATAGTTTGAAATTCTCAGGAATACAGGGCAGTATCACAGGCAAGGCATTCTTAGAAGCTTTCCAGTAAAACATCAGCATACAGCACGAGATCCAGTACATTTTCATCATCAAGCCAACTTTTTCCAAGTATACAGAGATGAATGAAGTATACCGAAGATTGATCAAAGTCAGCGTTACCAGTAACCTTCGATGGGAAGAGTTATGAAATCTGATCGAGTAAGAGCTTAGGCGTCCAAGCCTAGTCAGCTATCCACTCAGATGAGGTCGTGCAGAAGCCTCACCAATGGTTTACCCCATAAATCAGCATGAAATTTCAACACATCATCAAAACATTCCTGAATTTTTGTATTTTGTTGAGTTAGTTAGCTAAATTTAGAATTGCCATGTCTTGATATTTAATGACAGGATCATATGTAATTTTTAATTATAAATAATTCAAACTTCGAAGTACTAAGGGTTGATATTTACGCCCTGTAAGCTAGAAAGACTGTAATTTTTGTCAAGAGATCTTCCAGTAATACGAAGGGACGTTTCACAGGATTCTTGCGTGTTGTTCATTGGTGATGTTATTCTTTTCTATGTTAAATGTTTTTCTCTCTCAGTTGTCATATTGTTTTCTAATCTAATATTTTAAAGTAGCACATGTTGCAGGATTTATCTTTGTATACCCTGTTTCCGGCTTTGAAATATCTTAATGTTTATCTTTCTGATATTAAAGTGAAGAAATTCTTAAATGATTCTTTACTTTAATTGATATTCTCATCTTTTCTTCTTTCCATCACTATATTGCTAAAGAATCCAATGAATGCATTATCTTGCCCTGTGAAAAGAATCTTTTAGTTTCTATTTAGATCTCTATCTTTATAATACAGACCCCATAGCCCAATGAAAGCATAAAACCCTTTTCAGCCAACTTAACAAAAACAACAACAAACCATTCAATCTTATTTTATTTAACTAGCCTAATATCTTAAAGTTAAAACATAGCTAAATCATATAGAGAGATCCCTCTTTGAAGCTGGTAGGGCTAGATTCCAGCTTCGAAGTGGTTGGATAAAGTTACCTCTTGTGAATTTCTTCTACTCTGACAACCTCTGGGAATTTACAGAGTGTTAACAGGTACCTTGGGAGTCATTGACATCAATGGTGATTTCCCTCACACTTGTTAATGATTTTCATCAATGATCGGTAATCAAGTGGTTTATACCATCTTTGAATTCAACACCTATATTCACATGGTTAGATTCATACTTAGGTACAATGGAGATGAAGACCCTGGGTCACTTCATTCTAATCCAAGTTGAGATGGATTATTCATGATTTGTATTGACACATAGATCCACTTTGTATGTCTCATGGCTATGTCCGAATATTGAATTCTTTAGAGCATAGATCCATAGTGTATTCCTGGTGGCTATGTCGATTCATAATGACATGGATCCACAAAGTATATTTAGTGGCCATGACTCACTTGAAATTTTTCAATCTGAGTATGAGAATGCCTACCTCAGACGATGGTATATTATTATGCAGATGTTTGATTGTTTGTAGGTTCCCAATCGGTGCGCTCCTTGTTCGACACACACATTCTACAAAGTATTTCAGCTGTCACAAGTTCCAGCTTCATACTTTGGGGGGAATTTTTTTACACATTATTTTTTTCACCCCAGTGATCCACTGACAACATGTGTTCATGTTCCTTGAAAAGATAAAATAGTCTTTCTCCATGAAGTGAGTGATTTTATTTCCTTTCTAAAAAAACTTATTAAGGAAGGTCGTCGCACCTTGCAAAATGCATGGGGTGTGACGATGCCTAATCATCGCATCCTTCTCTAAAGCTAGACTACGACATCTCCATAGGCTGCAATATACCTAGGGTGTGACAATGCCAAAAGATAAGGAAAAGTCAAACTTCACGAATGTTCTAGAAGGGTATCTTCTAGAAGATGAGGTGGCCTTCAAATGGTTTGGATCTTACTCGCTTCTTTGATTTGGTGGGATCATCCTAATATCCTCATCCATCTCTCTTTCACACTATATAAAGAGGGATATCTCATGGAAAAGGCTAAGGTTGAATAGGCTAATATTTGTATGGAGAGTTCTACTTCTTCTTGAGAGATTTTCATTAGTTCTACAAGATACATGGTGGATCTTCTTCATTCAAAGGCTTTGGAGAAAAGGTATGTGTGTTGGAGAAAAGGGCCATCAAAAGGGGACCTTGCAACATCAAGTCTTTGGTTGTATTCTCCACTTTCAATTTAATATAATACATCGATATGTTTCTTTCCCCTAAAACTAGTCTTGTTTTATTGTATGATTCCTTGATCACATACATGGGTTCTTGTTGAGTACATTGTGTTGCTTTCACTTTGGTTGGCTTATGTTCCCTTGCAGGTTCATTTTCATAGGAGCATTGGAATGGAGCTAGGATGAAAATGGAAAGAGGAAATGACATTTAAAAGGTATGTTGTCTATATTTTGTTAACTAGTAAACTCAATAGTTAGAGCCTAGGGAAAGTCTTATATTCTATTATGTTTTGTTCTAGTTTCTAGTGGGATCTAGGGAGATCTATTTATGTCTGCATTTATCGATTAATGAAATAACATCTAAGGAAGCGATCTATGCGTCATCCAATAGTGTTGACTATCGTACAACATCAAGCCCTTCAAAGATAAGGTATTGTGTGATGTTTCTCCCTTCGAAGTTTGTAATGTTCTTTTGGGCCAACCTTATTTATGGAAACGTCATGTTGTATATGATTCTAGGCCTTGTAGTGTTATCATTACTTTGAACATGAAATTCTATAGGATACCCGAGGCACTCCCTCCTCGTGCTATTTCCTTGATCTCTGCCAAGCAATGAAGAAAGGTCATCTCTCAAACCAGGAAATTTTTCTTCTTCGTCATTCACTCTTAGAGTGAGAGAAATATCACAGCCACATCCATGACCAATATATCCACACAATAAAAGCAAGTGGATAAGGTAGTGGAAGCATACTCAGATATATTTTCCTCTCCTACCGGGGTACCTCTGCATTTCCAAGTCAAGCATCCCATTGATATGACCCCATGCACATTGCTACTCAATGGGCCAGTCTACTGTCACTCTCTGTTAGAAAATGGGGAGATCAAGAGGATGATCCAAGAACTTCTCCACAAGGGGCACATACATCCCAACTCATCGCCTTGTGGGAGCCCAATTGTGTTGGTGCAGAAGAAAGATGGGACTTGGTGACTCTACATTGATTACCAAGCCCTGAATAAAATCATAGTCCAAAACCGGTACCCAATTCCCTGAATCGACGACCTCCTTGATCAACTCATTGGGGCCAAATACTTTAGTAAGACTGATATGAAGTCTGGCTACCACCAGGTCCCAATAGAACAGATAGATGTATGGAAGACCGCCTTCAAGTCAAAAGAAGGTCTTTTTGAATGGTTGTTCATGCCCTTTGGTTTAAAAAATGCTCCAATAACTTTTATGAGGATGATGAATGATATTATAAGACCTTTCATAAATAATTTTGTAGTGGTGTATCTGGATGACATCCTCATCTACATCAAGACTTAGGTAGAACACTTGCAGCATATTCAACAGGTTTTGCACACCCTGCGACAACACAAAATATATGCAAACTTGGAAAAATGATCCTTCGGCATGGACATGGTCCATTACTTAGTCTACATCATTGATCGACATGGTATGCATGTGGATCCAACCAAGATCCATGTCATCCATGACTAGCCACCCCCAACCAAATTCACTAAACTTCAGAGCTTCTTGGGCCTCGCTAATTTCTATCGCAGGTTTGTGTTGGGATTCTCTCATATCACATGGGCCCTCAATCAAGTAAATAGGGGTGGTGGTAAGGAAAAAATGGTGTGGGGTTTGTCCCAACAACAATCCTTCGATGACTTGAAGAATCAATTGTGCTCATCCCCAGTACTTTCATTACTGGACCTACAACATCCCTTTGAGATCGAGAAAGATGCTTCATACTATGTTGTGGGCATCATTCTAACTCAACACGAACAACCCGTAGCATATTATAGTGAGACACTGTCAGATTTTGTCTATAAGTACCCTACTTACAACAAAGAAATGTACTACATTGTGAAAGCCTACCGCCAGTGGAGACATTACATTCTTGGGAAGGAGAAAATCATTCACATTGATCACAAGCCACTACAGTTCATCCAAACCCAAGGAAAATTGCAGAATGAGCGTCATCAGAAGTGGTCCACATACTTACAACAGTTCCACCTCAACATCAAGTATAAAACAATAAGTACCAACCGAGTTATTGATTTCCTCAACTGACCTCTAGTCGCGACACTCACAATGGTGCTAGACTCTTGCAACCACGAGACCTCTGGATGGCCCCACCTCTACGAGACATACCTTGACTTCTCCACCACCTACCAAATGTTGGGCTTGACCTCAGTGGTCGCTAATTTCCATCTTCAAGATGGGTTGTTTTCTCATTTGGGACATCTTTGCATTCCATCAAGTGAGCGCGAAAATCTGATTTGGGAAGCTCACTACAGTCGGGTGGTAGGACACTTTGGCATTGAAAATACAATGGCAATGTTGCAAAAACATTTCTATTGGCCAAAAATTCAACAGGATGTTGGTAAGTATATCAGGTCCTGCACCACCTGTTCTATTGTCAAACTGACCACTAAGAAATAGGGCATGTACACCCCTCTTTCTACTACTGACATTCCATGGGAATCCATCTCAATGGACTACATGTCAGGCCTCCTGTCCACCAAGAGGGGAAATGACTATGTTTTTGTGGTTGTTGATCACTTTTCCAAGATGGAAATTCTAGCCGCCTGCAAGAAGAACATCACAGTAGAAGCCACTACCAAGATCTTCTTTGAATGAGTATAGGTACATTTTGGGATCCCACAAACCATTTTGGGATCTTAGACGCTGACAATCGGTTCCTTAGCACATTTTGGTCAAGCCTTTGGTCACTACTAGATACCAAGCTCACTAAATCCACTGCCTTCCACCCCCAGACAGATGGTCAAACCGAGGTCATCAATCAAATGATCGTACATATCCTACACATGTACAATTCAAAACACCCTCGCACATGAGCTGAGAGTCTTCCCTATGTCCAACATAGCTATAATTGAGCCCTGCATAGCTCAACTAGCCACAACCCCTTTCAGGTGGGATTGGGATTCCAACCATTGGGCCCCATGGATGTTGCACTACCCTTGGTGACCACCTAGAATGACTCATTTCCTGCTCCACCAGAAGTTGAAAAAGCCACTCGTTTCATTGAGCAGATCCAACACATCCACCAATAGGTTTAGGATATTCTACAGATGTCTAATGCCAAGTATAAGCAACACCATGATCAACATTGGGTGCCAAATCACTTGTAGAAATAATGCCTTACAGGGCCCCATCAGAAGCTTCTCCCAATCCGTTATGGGTTGTACACCATCACTAAGGCTATGGGTGACAATTCGTTTGAGCTCAACATTCCCCCTTTCCTTGGCCTACACCCAATATTCAACGTGGCTTTGCTTCGACCATATTTCCCACCATTATTGGACACCTCAGAGATAGCAGAGAAGTTGACACAAACAAAGCTCAACCTTGACTGCATGAAATAGGAATCTAGTGATTATATTGTGGACACACAGATCAAGGGAACTCAAAAATAAAGGATCCAACTTTATCGAGTCATCAAAGCAGGGCAACTCCTGCACCAAGGCAAGTGGCTTAACCGGGGCCAAATTCAATAGAAATTTCCTCATCTGATGAGGGAAATCAACGCAATGGAGACCATTTATTCCTAAGGAGGGAGGATTGATCCAGTTGTATATCAGTAGCCACCCACCTTTTCCAACTCGGTCAAAAACATTTTCTGGCAATTTTGGCAATTTACTATTTCTAGCAGTTTTAACTTCTGGGGCCATTTTGAGGGCCTAAATGAAAGTTTTTATGGATAGATATTCTCAATGATAGTTGAAGGAGTGATTGAGCCCAAAAAATGAATCTCCTCGACGATTACTTTCCAATGGGATATCGTGTGCCTAAAACGAAGATCGTATGTAAAAGTTACGACCTCAGGAAGTTGATGTATTGACTTACCCAAACGGCGCCCACATGACTTTTGATGCTTCATCTCCTAGGGTTAGGGTTTTGGATGTCTAGGGTTTTTGAAATTCCTGTTTATTGTAAAAATGCCTTCAGAGCCTCATTGTAATGATCTTCTTGCAAATGAGCACAGTCGTCACATCTCTTCTCAGAGATAAGCTGCCACCATTCCAGCGAGCTTGTTTTTCGCTGCATTTTACAGTTTCATCTTATTTCGTTATTGAATATAAAACTAGTTTTATTCTATCTCTGTTATTCTGTGTTAAAAATATTTTAATAATATGTATTCATTTCATTTTGCTCATAAAATTTGGACCAACAATCTTCATCACGGGTGCATGGGTCAGAAGGTATTTCAGTTCCTGAAATCTTTCTTCACAATCTGATGTCTAAGTGAATTTAACCCCCTTTTTCTGGAGGGGAGTGATTGGACACCCAATCTTGGAAAATCATTTTATGAAACTTCTATAATATCCTTCTAAGCCCATAAAGTATCTAATATCAGATACATCCTTTGGGGTAGGCCATTCTATAATAGATCTGTTCTTGTTAGGGTCTACTACCACCCCTTCTTCAGAAATAACATGGCCCAAGTAATGTACTTGCTTCTAGAAAAAGTCACACTTTCTAAGCTTAGCGTAGAGATGATGCTCTCTTATTACTTGAAGTACAAGTCTAATATGTTCTTAATTCTCTTCTCTATTCTTGGAGTATATTAAGATATCATCAATGAAAACCAATACAAATATGTCTAAGAATTTGCTGAGTATATTGTTCATCAAGAACATAAAAGTGGCGAGGGCATTGTTTAGTCCAAATGGCACCACAAAAAATTCATAGTGACCATACCTTGTCCCGAAGGCCATTTTTTGGATGTCTTCATCCTTGATTCGGACTTGATGGTATCGATACCTCAAGTCAATCTTTGAGAAAATGGAAGCACCCCCTAATTGGTCGAACAAGTCATCGATTCTTGGTAAGGGGTACTTGTTGTTTATGTTTGTCTTATTGAGTTGTCTATAATCTATGCATAGTCAGAGCGTGCCATCTTTCTTTTTCACAAAGAAGGTTGGTGCTCCCCATGGAGACAAACTGGGTCGGATATAGCCTTTTTCCATCATTTACTTTAGCTATATCTTGAGCTCAACTATATCGGGTGTACTCATCTTATAGGGTGTCCAAGACACTGGCACTACTCCTGGTGAAAGTTCTATCAAGAATTCAATGTCTCTTCTCAGAGGTAGACTCGGTACCTATTGTGGAAACACATCTCTATAATCTCTTAATATGGGGTGGTCCTTTAGGTTCAGTTTGTCATCCTCAACAAATTCCAACACATGTATTGCATATAGAGGACATCCCTTTATGCAATACTTTTTCAATTGAAGGACTGATATTTGTCTCACTGAGACAGGTTTTTGAATCCCTTCGAGGGTCATATTTCTCCCTTATTCATTTACACATTCTAAAGTTTTATGGTAAAATTCCAACTTAGTTTTATAAGCAGCCAACCAATCCATACCAATCAACAATTCATAATATCCTAGGGGAAGTATGTTAAGGGTTGCTTGGGTGGGAAATCCATCCATGATGAATTGGCAAGCTGGTATGACCTCTGTTACTTTTCTTTTGGTTCTACTGGCTGTTTGTACCAACTATGTATTAACATGTCTAAATGGTTGCATTTTACACTTATCAATAGTATGAGGGGCCACATAACCCAAATTAGAACCAGGGTCAATTAAAATAGAAACTAGACATTTGGAGATCATATTTTCCATCTCCACCACTGAAGCTTGGTGGTAGGCTTGTTTATTATCCAAAGCCACATAAATCCATGACATGCTCCTAGCCACATCCTTGACTGTGGTATCTTCTTGAATGTTGTAGATTCTCCTACTGTTTTGTTGTCTGTGTGGGAAATACCTCAGCAGATGTTCTTATCCACAACCCCAACATTTCAAGGGTTCTCTCTTTGGGTTATTAGTCTTTCCTGGGGTTGGTCCAAAAGGTTTATTTCCACTCTGGGAGGGGAAATTTTGTTGATACACTCTTTGGGTAGGAAGGCTCATCATTGAATCCTTCATATAGTTCTTAAATATTGAGGATTTAAAACCCTTCTTCTTGAAAACTGAACTACTCTTCTTCTTCCAGTCCTCGCGAGGTTCTATCTGGCACCCGAACTGTTCATAACAATACCTTTCCTTCTGGATAGTGTCTTCTAAGGTCTTTGGTTTATCAAACTCAATCCTGTTTTGGTAGGTCTGAGGTAATGGACTGATAAATCATTGGAATTTTACCTTTTCATCTATTATGTAGGGTACATACCTCGACAACTCAATGAATTTATTGATATATTCATCTATGATGAGTTGTCCTAGCTTGAGTTCATAGAACTCCTTAGTCTTCCCATCGAAGTATTTCTCTAACAAATACTTCTTCTTGAAGTGTTTCTCAAATTGTTTCCATGATAATTCCTTTTCATGGATTCCTTTCACATTCTTAAGATCTTCCCACCAAATGGAAGCCTTTCCATTCAGGTTGAAGATGGCTATTCAAGCCTTCAATTTTTCTGAATAGTCATGAACTCTTAAGTACTTATTTAAACCAAGAAGCCAAGCTTCTACCTCTTCTTCTTTGTCAATATCTCCATTGAAAGAGGGTGGTTTGGATTTCTTGAACCCTTCAGGGTCATGACTTTTGGAATGCTTTCGCTTCTTTCCTTTCTTCTGAGAATGTGAGCTAGTTTTGCTACTAGAAGATCCCTCGAAGTTGCCAGTTCCCTTTCTAGAGGAATCTCCTAATGAGAATCCCCTGCCTCCAGGTTGGGGATTGCTCGAGGTACTTCTCCCTGTGTGGCCACTTATGGGACCATCTTTTCGTATTTTAGGTGGACTTCGACTCCTCTCTGTATTTTGTTGGTCCACATGACTGGTTGCAGCTCCATGTTGTAGCTTCCTTTGTATATCAGATAAGCTCTGCAGCAAGACTGCATTGATTTTCATTTGTTTCTCTTGCTCCTTTGTAAATCTCTCATTGTCAGCCTTGCAACTCTGTAATTTGGCCATAAGGCTCCTTACAGTTTCAGCTAGATCTGAAGGGGTCTCCACCACCCTCTTCTCATTAGACTCTTCATCTCTATTGTGGGAGCCCTCCCCCACTTCATGGTGCATCACCATCCTTTATGCTTGTGGTTTCCCTTGATTCACTTACTGTTGGAGTGTTGAAAAAACACTTTTTGTTATCTAACATTCTATTACTTCATGAGCAACACATAGTTCATTTTTCTTAAGTACACACACAGTAGAAAGTTTTCATTCTTTTCTTTAGTAATAGTTTAACCTGATTCTTTAGGAAAGAGGTAAGGTAGGGCGTCGCCCCTAATATTTTATTTCAAAACAGTTTCTAGGCAACTTGTCCACAAGCCCAAGTAGGCCAAGTGTTGTAACCATGCTCTGATACCAATTTGTAACACACCCAGGGTGGAGCATCAAAATTTTGTTCTTCTTAAGAAAATCAAAACTCTCATTCAAGGTTTTTATTCCTTTATGCTCCTCCAGAGATTTCCATCCACGGTCTCCATGCTCCAAACTGAGCTCAGAGCTGACAGATATCCTCTCCCAAGTTCTTTGAGTTCTCCCGTTCATCTATACTCACATAGGACCACGGGTTATACCCAGATGCCAATAAAACAAGTGCCAAGACAACCACTGTGTGAATCCTCTGGAGTGGAAAATATTTGAAGTTCACAATCCGATGTTGCATGTCCTCAAAGGTTTTGATGACCTTGATTAACTTTGGGACTTCCGAGTTTAGGAGTTTCAAATGCTCCAAAGTATTTTCTCCCCAAAGTATTCTATACCGGGATTTATATATCAAGTGCCATGTGTCCCTCATGATCGATGACTTTGAACTACTTTGGGACTTTGACGTTCGAGAGTTTCGAACACTCCAACACATTTTTCCTCCAAAGTACTATGTACCCAAAGTTATAGATAGAGCGCCACACGTCCTTCATGTTCAACGAATGTGATCTACTTCGAGACTTCAATGTTCAGGAGTTTCGAACACTCCAACACCTTTTTCCTCCGAAGTACTCCATACCCAGAGTTACAGATCGAGCGCCACGCATCCTTCGTGTTCAAAAAATGTGATCTACTTCGGAACTTCAATGTTCATGAGTTTCAAACACTGCAATGTCATTTTCCTTCGAAGTACTCCATACCTGAAGTTACAGATCGAGCGCCACACTTAAATCCATGTCACCATGGATGGTGTCACTGCGCCTCATTGCTCCAATCTGATTGTCTTTCAACCTCCCTCAATTTTTTATGGTCATGATCTGGCCAATATCGATTTGTTCACCGATTGACAATTCACAGTGATTGCGGGGCCCCAATGTGTTTTCTCTTTATTGAAGAGCTCAATCTCCGCAATATGAAAATTTCTCACCCGACTCGATCTAATCGTGGTTGTTGATATTCCACCCCAACGATATCAACAACGTTGGTTGATTGTGGGTTGTGAACTAACACGTCCACTAATCTCACCTTCGCTCTCTGCAATGATTCCCAACCATCGATCTATGTTGACAGATCGAGGATTCACAATGATTGTGGGGCCTAATCTCTACAATCTAGAAAGTTCTTGCTGGACTCTGTCTAATATTGGTTGTTGATATTCCACCCCAATGATAATCAATGACGTTGGTTGATTGCGGGTCATTAACTATCATGTACACTAATTTCACCTTCACACTCTGCAATGATTCCCAACCATTGATCTAATCGAGCGGCGGGTGTTTGATTCATTAACTCAAGTGGGTCTTTGAGTCGATTTGTAACTGAGATAGGTTTTCCTCAAGATGAATGACTCACATTCATCTCCTCTTTCGAGTTCTGGATTCATCTACGACTCTTGTTTCCTAGGGAGTTAGAGTAACTTTGACGAACATGAAGTTTGACATCCCAGGGCGTCGAAATCCTAAACTCTGAAACCATTATGAGTTAGCTCCTTTTGGGATTAGCACAAGGTTCCTAGACTCAGGTCACATGGAACTTGATATGAATCTCAGGTTATGAGCTCTACTCTTATACGTGTTTTGGTTAAGGCCATGGGTGCGAGTTCAAGGTCTCTCAGGTTGTTGGTTTGAAGGAAATGACTTCGTAATTCGCATAGCTTTTAAGTTCTGAAATAGGTCATGGTAAACTCATGAGGTTGCCGAGATGGTAGCAGTTCCAAGAGACTTTCTCTAACTTTGGAGCTGTGAGGTATCTTCCTAGGGAAAACACCTTTGAGAGTTAAACTGGAGCATACTGGAAAAGAAAAATCATAATTTCTCAAGGAAGCCAACTTATATAGATAACTTAACCATTTCAATACAGAAACCATTTATAGATATGTAAATACATGCATGCAACCATTAATTCGCAATTCAACACATAGAGTATGAAAACACTTATCAAAACCATATAACATGAAGCAAATGCTGGAAGGGGTGCTCATTTCCACCCAACCATAGGCTCATTCACTCCTAATGGATTTACCACTAGCCACCCCTAAGCTAGACCATGATGCTTCGAGATTGAATCTCTTCTTGTGGAACATAAATAGATAGGGATGAAGGTTACTCTCCTTCTCTCGACTCAATATCTATTTCTCGTGATTAGAACCCACTCTTTTCACAGTTCTTCCTTGAATCTGAGAGCTCCATCTCTTGTCTCTGCACTCTCCGCATATTTTTCCTCTCTGTCCCCCACACCCTCCTTTCTTGCCTTTTCCAACAAGATTGTGTGTGGCCCAAATTCCCAGTCTGTGGCCAGGTCTGGAAGCATTACAGATGGGCAGTCTACCCCATTCCCTCATTAACTATTGAGGAGGTCTTCCCACCTACAAGCCTAACTGCAATTCATTCCTGGGTCATAGGGTTGTTCTGATCCTGAGAAATTAAATCCAGCAAAGTATTGGTTCAGTGGAGGTTAACACAACCATTCTTGGTCCCCTCCACCATCTCTTTCATGGAATTTTTGGTCTCTCTTAGCACATCCCCTTTTCAGTAGTCATGCAACACTTATCCATGTTATATTAAAATAACAAAATTTACATTCATCGACCTTTTATACAAACATCCATCAAATCAAACATTCACACATTTGAGTTTACCATAGTTTCTTGGCCAATATAGTTATATTTACAAAATGGGGGAAACATTGTGTTACAAGAGAATCAAGGACGAAGCACCCAAAATCACACAACTGGAGACCATGTTTAGTGACAAAGACTTGATTTGGTACATGAAGTACAAGGCTACTACCAGCAGGACATACGAGGTCCCTAAGAATGATCTTCTTAGGGAGTTCCAAAAACCTAAGTCAGAATCCTAATGTATCACAAAGATAAAAGAGATCAAACAAAAGGAAGGTGAGATTGTATGGGACTGTGACCAATGGTTTAAAATTTTATTAGATAGGACGATGTTCCAAATCCAATGTGTGCAACACAGAGAATGGTTTATTATGGGGTTACTTCCCCATATCTGAGTTCTTCTCACCCAATAGAAGGTGATGAATCAAGTGGAGGTGGTATAAATTTCAATGTGCCTAGAAGCTACACCAAGAGGAGCAGAGACATTGGCAGGTTTGGAACAATTGCAGTCCCAAATGACCAACTTGAGGATGCCATTGCAAGATATGGATAAAATGAAGGTCGTGTGAGAGAAAGTATGATGTACCACATGTTGCTCAAAATGGAATTATATATATGAATTCCATGTACTACCAAATAATGTGGAGACGGAAGAACCTAGTCCATTTCCATCTGGGCATTCATAATGGTGTGAGATATATAGATAGTGGGGCCATGTGCCACACTACTGCCCAAATTTTCAAAAGTACTAGATGATGACCCATAATCCATTTTGTGAGTTCTATAAATCCATCAGGAATGATGTCAATAACTATCGCTCACTCCAGTTAATGCAAGATAATACCCACGATGCATTCTGGGTACAATAAGAGAAGAAGGGTGGTGTGCGTGGAAGTGCAGAAAGAGGTGGGTACCAAGGAGGTCACTGAGGTGTATATGGGCACGATCATGACCGAGTATATGTTAGAGGAGGAGGTAGACCCCCGACATGTTTTAATTGCAGAGATATTGGTCATGTCTCAAGGTTTTGTACCAAACCGTGTGTTCTTTGCATATACTTCTATAGTCCCGAGCATGTCACCGAAGACTATCCCGACTTGTTTAAAAGTGGGAAGACAAAAATACCAATTGTAACATGGTGCATCCAAAGACACAAACAAATAAGAAGAAGAATGAGGAGGTTGATGTCTAGGTAATATAATGAGGAGGTGTGAATACAAGAGCATAATTTTAGCATGGTGAAGGCTCAGGTCCAAAATATAATGAAGGCATCTTATCCCCCTATAGGGTTTGATGTTTCCCAACAAAAATAGTTCTTACGTGATGCACACAGAGCATTAGAAGAACAAAGAGCATGCGAGGAGCTACAATGTGGGAATCAAAGGTCACTTGAGGAGGCTCATATCTGCGAAGAGGTGAAGAGGGTGACACAAAGGTCACTAGAGGAACTTCAGATCTGCAAAGAAGTATAATGTGTGATGTAGAGGTCATTGGAAGAAGCTCTCACCCATGAAGAATTCCAGTGCATGACACAAATATCTTTTTAGGAATCTCGAGTGTACGAAGAAATAAATTGTGTGATGAAACAATCAATACAATAAGCTCACAGACAAACTAATTTGCGATGCACTAAACATAAAATGCATGCAGAACAACATCGAGAGGAATTGCAACATGCAACGTGTGCATAAGTCTTGCATGACTTGGGTCGCAAGGAATAATATGAAGACCATGTAAGTTCTTTCTTGTGTTGTTTTTTATGATTGTTGAATGATCTAGAAAATGCAAGTAAGTTGACATAGATGTTAGCTACTTGCATAAGGGAACATGGAGTGGAGGTAACCATATCAAATCCACTACAAGAAAGAGATGTATGTCAAGTCAGCAAGAAAAAGTGCATTGGAAAATAATTTAAGATGAAAATATAACTTGGTGGTTTTGACATGGATGGAGTCATGTTGGATCTAGGTTGCAATGTGAATATTTTTCTGAAGAAATATTGGGAGGTGATGGGTAAATCGAAGTTGGTTTGGTCTCCCATCCAAGTGTGGCTGGCCAATCAATATAAAATCTACCCAATAGGCCAACTGGAGTAGGTGGAAGTGAACATAGAAGGGGTAAAATTGAAGGCTGGCTTTGAGGTCATATAAATTATGGATGAAATTGAATATAAGGTAGATGTCATTTGAAATATACACCATGTGCATGGTTGCACCACTAGATCCATATGAAGGTGATAGATATAATGAGATAGTGGATGAAGATGCATATATGTCCATCATTAAAAATATCTATAATATCACATGCCATAGGGAGGACTACATCAACCCCACCACAAATGGTGAATTAATTTGGATAAGTGTCAAGTCTTATGACACAGATTCTGTGGATGCCATGGATAGGTGGAAAAACAAGCTATATTAAGTGTCAACAAGGAGGTGCAAACTTGCAAAGGAGTGTGGGGATGAATTTGGATCATATCCGTACGATGGATCAGAGCTAGTGGAAATGTTTATTACATGGATTCAACATATTCCTAAGCATCAGAGGGATCACATACTTGATACAACACTCATAGGAATTCATGCACGTTGGTGGGATACACATTGAGAACCCTATCATGGATGGGAATCTATCGAGGCATCTGTGAAGGAAATTTTTATACTGGATATAAAAATTTGTCGATATATGTGTTCTTGTGAATGGTGGTGGATAGCCACACATCTACATTAGACATGCCACAGATACTTGCCAAAGATAAAATTAAGGATTCGAAAGAAGGTTGATTTCTTGGAACCTTGGGTTTCCAACACACATAACAAGAAATTGAATGTGTAGGGAATGGATTCTGCTACAACATCCCCGCTAGAAGAAAGACCTTCGACTCTTCCTATCACCACTAAACCCATTGAGAAAAAAGGTGTTGGGTGCATGCCTATTTTGAGGAAATACTATTTTTGGAGGATAAAACCCAAAATTGGAAAAACACAGCCAGAAGGAAAAGCAACATGTGAAAGGAAAGAATGAAAGGCGTGCATGAAGGAAAACCTAACTACGTTAAGGTTAGGTTTTTTGAAAGAAACTGTAACAACTAAGAATCTGAGGATTACTATAAATATGTACCTAGGAGGTCTAGCTCAGGGGAGTTCTGCCAATTAGAGAGTTGGAAATATTGTTCGACATAGTCAAGGAAACTACTGTAAGATCCGATACCATTTTTTGTAAGTTGTTGATATGTAGGATAGTAAAGTAGCTAGACCTTGAGGGTTAGATTGTAGGTTGAGGATCCTAGTGCAATCTAGTCAGCCTCAAAAAGGTCGTGGAGTCTGTTTGTGATTGTATGAATGGAGTTGTAGTGCATGCGACACCATATATTGCATGAATATAATAAAAGAGCCTGAGAAGCTAGATATTGTGAACGTGATATAAGGGGTGAACCACAGTAACACCTATGTTATGTGATATGTTTATTGCATAATTAATTTCTATAAGTAGTTAATTATTGAATGAATAATTCAGTGAGATATGTTATATTTTAGATATACTAGAATGCATGCATAAACTTAGTAGATGAATGGATCTTAAGAATAATAGAAAGAACCACTTGATCAAGGCTTAAGAAGAGGAAAGTAAATCCCATATCCCCACTTTTCCCAAGACTGCAAGCATCTGAGCATTACACTCACCCATAGAACTATCTCGGGTGAGACTACATAGTACACTCTGTGTGTTGTGTTGCCTTCTGGTTTACCAAGAGGGCCGATAGTTTTAGAGGGATTTGTTGGAAGCTTGCTCATATCTGAACCTAGGTCAACCCAAAAAGTAGTTAGAGAATATTATCAACCAACAAATGGTTATGTCGTCGGTTGTAACTGCATGGGATTAAGTGAGTGGGATCCATGAAAGAGTCTCATAGAAAATGAAAGTATAGAAGGGAATGTTCAAATCGTGGAATCCAATGAAGGTGGAGATTGAAATATGGTTGAAAAAAAAGGAGCTGGAGTTTGTGCAGAAAGAAAACATAAACCCTAAATTAACACCATGAAAATATCTGGACAAGTACGTGTTTAGTGACTTGTATAAAGTATTTTTCTATGATTTCTCGCATGTGTTGTAGGAATGACTATTGAGGTTGAAAGAAAACCACCCTATGAATAAAATTAGACAGCTCAAGTGGAATCCTATGGACATCACACAGTTATGATGAGTTAACAACAAATTCATGTGCGTAGTAGATTTCTGGCTAGAAAATATTGTTGCAGGGTTTATCACATAATTTGCAGTAGATACCGTGAAGTCTTACATCGCAACAAAGAAAGAATTTATAAAGGGACCTAGAGGTAGGTATATCAGATCGATGTATACTTCCATCAAGAACTTAACGTATAACAAAGGTGTAATGACTATGGAGGCAAACAACTAAAATTCCTTGCATGAATGGGGGGAGGGGGGAAGCATTGACGAAATCTAGAAGAATGGAGAGAGAGATGGATAAGGGAAAGAAGGAGGCCATGCACCCAATCATGATGGAGGTAGATCATATAAAATAGATAATGGAAACAACTGGAAAGACACGCATTGGAGTACCCTACCAATATAGCATGAATAATAAGAAGAGAGCCATAATATATGGAGAAGGCTTGGAAAGTGATGAATAAGAGGTAGATGATCTACAGGATGTGGAGAAGATTGAGGAAATCCTGCATGCAACATATGAAAGGAATACAAGAGGTCCAAGGGTAGGAATAGAAGGCATAACTCCTATCCATATCAGTGTCAGTGTGGAACCCATAACCTCATGTGCGACTATTACACCAAAAAGAACACCACCATTTAGACAACCAAATTTTAGTGGAAGAAATCCAACAGGAAGTTCACCCAATCAAGGAGTAGCATCTGGAGGAGACATTTTAGGAAGTAGTAGCCAAGTATGTACACCACGCAGAGGTCGTAGTTCATCACCATTCAAAATGGCAGGACATGATCCCACCATCAATTTACTCGAATTCAAGGGAGAGGCATCAGAGTATCATGAAAAGAACTTCTTTATCTTTGATAATATATAGGAATCAAAGCAACTCATAGATGAGGATACAAAACTTTCACAGTCAGCTATCATGCTATGAGACCATGCACTGGATTGGCACATGAGCTTAGTTGTAAACAGTCCACTAGGAACAACAAGGACAATTGTAGATGTCAAGAAGCTACTAATAAATAAATTTTAGAAGCCTAGATCAAAGGATCAATACATGAATGACATGATTGAAATTAGGCATAAACTAGGTGAATATGTTTGGGAGAATCATCATAGGTTTAAATGTCTTAAAGGTAAGATGAATTATGTCATGACTAATATGCAACATAGACATCTGTTTGTGAACTCACTATTACCACATTTGAAATACCCTTTGAGGCCGTAGAAGTTTCAAACTTAGGCAGAGGCTCTACAGGAAGCCCTACAAATGGAAGAGAACCGGTATCAGATGACAGATCCAACAATAGAGGAGTTGAAGGAGGATCTGAAGAAACTTACATTTCAACTAAACCAGAATAAGTGCAAAGAGAAAAGAGAAGTTGTTTGGTGTACCACATGTAGGATAGAAGGACATCACAAGAATGAGTTCCCAAATTTCGTGTAGTGCATGGAAATAGGGCTACCGAACCCTTTTCCAACAGGAGGACCATGGTGTGATATCTATAAAACACATGGAAATGATCCATATCATTTTCCAATGATGCATAAGTATCAAACAATACCCAAGAGTTCATATTGGAACTTTATCAAATCAGTGGGTCATGATGACAAATACTGTAGGAAAATGGACTTGATGAGGGAAAGAACATTAGACACCTATAGGGTGTAGGCAGAAATGATGAACGAGAAAATTGCACCTCAATTTAACCAGGTACCACCTCCATACAACACTGTGCAACAACAATATAACACTACACAACTGCAATAAAATAATGCACAACCACAATATAACCCTGAGCAGTATAATTAGGTGCCTCATTACAATGCACCGCGAGGAGATCAAATTGGCTACAGAGGTGGAGGTCGAGGAAGAGGAGGATTTAGAAGAGGCAGAGGACCAATAGTGTGCCATAACTTCCAACAAGCAGGACACTATGCAAGGGAATGTCCACTTCCACCTACGACATGCATGTACTGTCATGCAACATACCATGATACAGAGGATTGTCTAACATTATTGGGAAAAATTCAATAAAAGTGGAATCAAAACAATCATAATGTACAGTGGATTTCTACAGAAGCTAGAGATTATGGGAGTAACATCAACATAGTCATGCGTGGAGGAGTTAATATAAGAGATGACACAGTACGACATGATCCAACGCAACACCAATGGGTGAAGAAGAATACTGAACCACATAAACAGTTTGACATGGGGAAAGAAAAAGAAATATTCGAGGAAAGAGAGGAATTCCTCAAGCAATATATTGCATCTACATCAACCATGCAACACAATCAAAATGTACCAATGTACAAAATTCCCTTCTCAATGGACCACACCAATGAAACACAATATGTAGAGAAAGTAAGTACCATAACGACTTTTATGCAATCTTGTTTTAAGCTATTGAATAATCCATAATCTGTTAAGGTGTTGCAAAATATGTTAAAAATATGTAACACAGAGGTAAAAATATGTAACACATAGGTAGAGGGGAAGTTAGAGCAAAAGACAGTCAATCACCTCCATTCAATAAGGAGGACAAGCAAGGAATTCAAATTGAAAGATAACATTTGGGATTTCAATATGGGAGACATTATATTGGACCTAGGCTTTGAGGTGAACATCTTACCTAAGAAGACATGGAAATGTATGGGAGAGCCCACATTAGGCTACTCACCTGTCTAGCTGAAACTAGAAAACCAACACAGAGTTCTGCCAATTGGAAGGCTAAAAGGTGTGATAGCATATTTGGATGGAGTTCGCACTAAGGAAAACTTTGAATTGATAGAAATAGTGGATGGTACAATACCCTATCCAACATTTGTTGGCCTGGATTGGGAATTTGATAACCAGGCCATAATCAACTTGAAGAAAAGGAAGATGACATTCACATGAGTAGAGTAAAGATTCATTTTTCCACTAGATCCATCTGAAGGAGAAAGGTTTGTAGAGCCCACTTTCTTAGATCTGGAGGAAATCAACTAGTTATACAGAACCATTGCATGTGAAGAAGATTATGTTCATCCAACTACAGATGGGGTGCTCAACTGAAGGAGAATCACATCATGTGCTTCTGACTCAGATATAGGCTTAGATAATTGGCAATAGATATTACATGAAGTCTCCACAAGAAGATGTGCAAGAATAGACCATGCAGTAAGATGGGTGGCTACCGAGATAAGAGAACCTCCCAGTTTCCATGGTATAAATGACTTAGAAGAATTCATAACAAGATATGAAGATGAAGTGTTAGGGAATTCGAGGCTCTTATCCCTAGACATTCCACTCAAGGAAACACCTACAAGATGGTGGGGTGCGCACAAAGAAACAGTTAAGGACTCGTACTAATGTAAGTGACTACTGCGCATTATATTCGACGTAGGGTAGGGGAGAAATAAGATGCATAGATATGATGGATCGGGACACCAACAGAACATTTGGATAGATGCATAACAATATGGAGGATGACACCACCAGAGGAATGACCTCATTACTTCATCCATACATTAGAAGGAATTCCATAAAATTGGTATGTAGACTAGGAACTGCGTAGAGGCACTACAGAATGGAGAACATTACAAAAAATGTTTATAGTAATATTGATGCAGGAGAATCGCTCCACCTCAGCATGTGCCAATAGATTAACATGCATGGTGTGCATTCAAGAAAGGGAGAGGTGTCACTCTCTCATTTTTCCTCGAGAATCAAAAGCATGATCCAGGCATTTAATGATGACAAGAT
>JASDQU010105875.1:50113-60173 GCA_032191745.1 Picea mariana
GTGCCAATAGATTAACATGCATGGTGTGCATTCAAGAAAGGGAGAGGTGTCACTCTCTCATTTTTCCTCGAGAATCAAAAGCATGATCCAGGCATTTAATGATGACAAGATGGAAGAGCCAAGTTGTGCATTCACACAAGTTGGAGATAAGGTCGCCATTAAGTGGTTGATGACAGGAGGGATCTGCATATGATTTGGAGCAGATATCCATCATTGTAATTTTCCCATTAGACAAGTGTTTTGAATGGTGATTTGACACCACTAGTTTATCTTGTGAGGGAAGCTCGTCAATCCCCTCTTGTATAAATCGTTGTATTGTATGCCTGATAGAGGCTGTTGAAGTTTGATGAAAAATCATTGTAAGATAAGTTAGAGATATGTGTTGTATGTTAGCTAAGATAGAGTTAGATAGGAGAAACACAGAGAACTGAGACTCAGTTGTAGCTCGGACTCCACTATTGTAATTTGACATTCCATCATTAATAGAAAATGACAGTTGTTCCTATTATCAATTTATGTGTAATGGATGCTATGTTATGAATGTCATTTACATGTATTTGAATTGTATATGAATGTTGGAAATCATCTGTAGGGATAGAGATACAATTTTCTATCTGTGAGTGTGTTGAATTAAGTCTGGTTCTCTAGGCTAAGTGCAAGGAGTGCATTAAAGAGAGATGAAAATATGTGAGATGACGCAAGGAGTGCATGTCTGAACTCAATGGAGTTATAAGAGAAGTTTCTAGGAGGGCATACCAGGTTAATTCATATACTCAGGGAGAAATTTCAAGGTGGTTAAGTACCTTGGAAAGAAAGACTGTGTATGGGGAAGAATAGTTTAGAGTTACTGAATACTCTGAAACACTCTTCCAGGAGGGTCATCGAGCTAGTGTGAGCATGCACAAGGATAAAATGGTTGGAAGTGTTGCAATCCTTAAGAGAATCCCAAAATTACTGAACATTTTGAGGAAGGAAGGCTTTGCAAGAGTGCATCGACAAAGGCAAGGAGATGCCTTAAACCCTTCTGGAAAGCTGAGGGAGAAGTCGTCAAAGAATGGAGTTGAGTGCAAGGAGTGTGTCGAGGATACTGTAAGTCCATATTACAAGATTAGGAGGAAGAGAGAGAATCTTTCAGGAGGGCACGGGAAAGTTCACAAAGAAAAAGTGAACTTTGAAGTTTTTCAAGCCGAGCAAAGTTGCAAAAGGGTCTGCATAGAATTATGCAAGGGGTGCAGAAGGAATTCGAGAACAACATAAGTATCTAAGGAGAAATTTGCACTAAGTGTGAAAAGGGGTCGAGGACTTACTGAAGTCTCAAAGTGCGGAAAATTGTCCATCATCAGAGGAGACAGGTGGCAAAATATCGAGAGGTTTGGGAGCATGAACTTCGAGAGGTTTTCCAGGAGCAAACAAAAGTCTTCACAAAGTTGTGAGGTGCAAATTGATTCTGGACTATTGGATCCAAAGGGCACATGGCATAGATCCATGCGTTTCGAAGGAAAAATCCTTCAACAAAAATAGAGAGAATACCTGAAGAGTTGGGAGACGAAGAAATCCTAGTCGCCCATCGATATAGGATATGTGGAGTTGGGATCGACACTTTGTTGATTCGTAAGTTGGGAAGGATAGAGTCGGGAGAAGAGATGACTCACGAAGTCTGAGCTCATGAGTTGATCACCATAACTGGTTGCAAGAGGAACGTGGACCATAGATCTGGTCCCAAAGAATTCACTGATTCAAAAATCAAGAAAAAGGAGCAATTAACTCATGAAAGCTTTGAAGCACAGGGTCCCTAAGGGAGTTGGGCAATGGTCGTAGTCTGTGGCCATGTCAAGGAGGAAGCCTACAATAGAGAGCTAGCACTGTTGGCATTAAATTTAGGAAGTGATAGGGAGAGGGTCCACGGGTTCCACACAACCTATGCCATAAAAGGGAAGGACCTGTGATAGAGTTTTTGGGTTCCAAGAGGAATCTGAGTCACTCTGACTTAGATATTGAACGATCCTAGACCAGGAGGTCAAGCAGCCCCTCAGGAGAGAGGAGAAGGGGGCATATGCGCCAAAGGTGGTATCAAAGCTTGTTTTGTCTACAAATTGTAGGTGAAGGAGATATCAAAGCCGATGCAGAATTGATTTCTGTAGGCAAGAGAGACAGAGTGTGATACTCTTTTGAAGCTATTGCGAGGTGTGAAACAAATGTTAAATAGTGAGGTGGGTTGTAGGTGAAGCAATATGGAATTTGGAAGTCATGATCATGGTCGATGCGAGGTCTTCCCACAGAAGAGAAAAACAGAGATAGACAAGGAGCTCAGTGAAATCCGAGCCCAGATGGAGACACTAGAATTCAACATGCAGTAGGAGGAAAGGGTACACTGGAGGTATGAATGGCCCTTGAAGAGAGAAACTAAATGGCTTGTTCATAATGTTTTGTCCAAAGGGAAACAACAGATGTTAAGGAGGTGGTTGAGGCATGCCGAAAATCTCGGTGATGAGGGAAGGAGATCTGGCAGAAGTCTCGTAGGTTGCCAGGTGGGCAATCAGAAGGGATCAACCGATCTCATAGACTGCCAGTAGGGAAGAGGAGACATCCCATATTTCCAAGTGGGTAGGGGAGGAGAGATGATCTCATTAGATATATTGCGTCACCAGAGGGTGTTGACAGATGAGGAGGAGGCAAAAGAAGGACCTCGCTCAGAATTGTGAGTCGTGTGAATGAAGATGATGACAAGTTGAAAGATTCTGTCACAAAGGAGGAGGATCAGAGGACCATTCTAATCATGGGAGGAGTCGAGATATTCTTACCAAGTATCCGAGGAAAGGTGAGCACAGACTTTGCGGGTGCAATGGAAGGACAACAAGATGAGACTGTCATGAAGGAGGAGGAGAAGATACTGAGATCTGTCCCAATCGAGGAGCACCCAGTTGAGTTACTCACTCAGTGGTAATTGGAGTTAAAGGAACTGGAGGATTGGTTAGACAATATGAAACCAGAAGGTGGCTATTGTAAGATAGCCATGCCAGAAGAAACACACCAGCATGAGGAGCAGTTGGTGGAAGCTAGAATGGGACCATCCGAAGAACTGACAACGGACTATTTGTCAGGAGGAGAAGCTAAGAAACAACTCAGTGATGATAAGTCTGTAGGGGTGGAAGCTACAACAAAGTGGCAATATAAGGCCATGAAATATGAAGAAGATAACCTGGGGAATCGATGTGATTTACCCGTTGACAAGGAGGAAGTGCAGCAAGCTAGTCTGCAAAGGGAAAACTAGCCAATGGAACAACTAGACAAGGTGGTTGAGGAGATAAGGAAGTTGATGTTAAGGTTGGCAGAGGAAGTAGTCAACATGAGGAAGATGAACAAAAATGAACCTACACGAGCAGTGGGAAAGATGCATGAGAAACAAAAATGAAGTAGGAGAGACGAACGAAAACTCCAGGAGAAAATTTGGGATCTAGGAGGATTTCAACCATGCTGGAAAGCTCATAAGCAGGAGCTCATGATTTTCATAGACATGGAGTATGATGCAAGAGCATCACTCCACCTCATCACACGCTATTTGATTAACACGCATGGTGCGCATTCAAGAAAGGGATAGGCAACGCCCTCTCATTTTGCCTCGAGAATCAAAAGAATGATCCAAAAATTTAATGATGACAAGCTGGAAGAGCCAAGTTATGCATTCACACAAGCTGGAGATAAGGTTGCCATTAATTGTTTGACAATAGGAGGGATCTGTGTCTGATTTGGAGCATATTTCCATCATTGTAATTTCCCCATTAGACAGGCGTTTTGAATGGTGATTTGACACCACTATTTTAGCTTACAAGGGAAGCTCGTTGAGCCCCTCTTGTATAAATTGTTGTATTATATGCTCGATAGAGGCTACTGAATTTTGATGAAAAATCATTGTAGGCCAAGTTAGAGATATGTATTGTAGGTTAGCTAAGATAGAGTTATCCAGGAGAAACACAGAGATATGAGACTCAGTTGTAGCTCAGACTCCACTATTGTAATTTGGCATTTCATCATTAAGAGAAAATGATTGTTTTTCTTGTTATCAATTTATGTGTAATGGATGTTGAGTTATGAATGTCATTTACATGTATTTTAATTGTATATGAATGTTAGAAATCATCTGTAGGGATAGAGATACAATTTCTAGCTGTGAGTGTGTTGAATTAAGTCTGGTTCTCTAGGTTAAGTGAAAGGAGTAGGTGATAGAGAGAGAAAACTCTATGAGACGATGCAAGGAGTGCATATATGAACTAAGTGGAGTCAGAAGAGAAGTTTCTAGGAGGGCATACCAGGTTAATTCACAGACTTGAGGAGAAATTTCAAGGTGGTTAAGTACCTTGGAAAGAAAGACTGTGTAGGGGGAATCACAGTTCAGAGTTATTGAACAATCTGAAACACTCTGCTAGGATGGAATCGAGATAGTGTGAGCGTGCACAAGGATAACATGGTTGGAAGTGTTGGAATCCTAAAGAGAATCCCAAAATTACTGAAAATTAAGAGGAAGGAAGCCTTTGCAGGAGTGCATCGACAAAGGAAAGGATATGCCTTAAACCCTTCCGAAAAGCTAAGGGAGAAGTCATCTAAGAATAGAGTTGAGTGCAAGGAGTGCATTAAGGATACTATAAGTCCATCTTACAAGATCAGGAGGAAGAGTGAGAAGCTGCCAGAAGGGCACTATAAAGTTCACAAACAAGCAGTGAACTTTGAAGGTTTTCAAGCCAAGCAAAGTCACAGAAGGGTCTGCACAGAATTCTACAAGGAATGCAAAAGGAATTTGAGAACAACCTATGTATCAAAGGATAAATTTTCACTAAGTGTGCAAAGGGTTCGAGGACTTACTGAAGTCCTTAAGGCCAGAAAATCATCCATCATCGGAGGAGATAGGTGGTAGATGATCGAGAGGTTTGAAAGCAGGAACTTTGAGAGTTTTGCAAGGAGAAAACAAAAATCTTCACGAAGTCTTGAGGAATGAAGTGATTCTAGACCGTTGGATCTAGAGGGAACATGGAGGAGATCCATGTGTTTTGAAGGAATAATCCTTTGAGAAAAAGCGAGGATAGAATACCTGAAGAGTTGGGAGTTGAAGAAATCCCAGTCGTCCATCGAGATAGGACACGTGGAGTTGGGAACAACACTTTGTTGATTCGCAAGTCGAGAAGGATAGATTCAGGAGAAGAGATGACTCGCGAAGCCTGATCTTGTGAGTTTATCACCATAGTTGGTCGTAAGAGGAAAATGGATCGTAGATCTGGTCCTAAAGAATTCGTCGATTCAGAAATCAGGAAAAAGGAGCAAGCAACTTGTGAAAGTTCCGAAGCACGGGGTCATGAAGGGAGCTGGCCCATGGTCATAGCCCATGGCCACATCAAGGAGGAAGCCTAGCATAGAGAGATAACATTGTTGGTGTTAAATTTAGGAAGTGATAAGGAGAGGGTTCGTGGGTGCCACACAACCTGCGCCAGAAAAGGGAAGGACCTGTGATAGATTTTTTGGGTTCCAAGAGGAATCTAAGAAATCACTCTGACTCAGATATCGAATGATCCTAGACTGGGAGGTCAAGTAGATCCTTGGGAGGGAAGAGAAGGGGGTGTCTACGGCAAACCTTCTCATTCAAAAATGAGAACCCAAAAATTGATTCAACACTCAAACAAATCAAAGGGGCGATATTTATTGATGAACCAGAGGTTGAACTCATGACAAATTATCAACAACATCACAGACAGAAGGTCAAGGAACTACTGTCATGCTATCATGTGGAAGAACAAGCATTAGATGAAGATGCCCTGCACAATATTCAGATTACATAAATTGAGGGAGAAAGAGAGGTGGAAGGTCCATCTTTGGAATCAGAAGTATTTGTTGCACCTATCAAAGTGAATAAAGTTAATATTGGGACAACAGATAAACCTAAAATGGAAAGTATTGAAGACTATTGGGATGAACAAACAATGGAAATAATAACAAAGTTATTGCACAAATACAGTAACCTATTCCCAACAACATTTACAGAAATGAAAGGCATAGCAGGAGAGATATGAGATATGAATATACCTCTTAAACATGAGGCTAGATATGTCAGACATATACCTTATAGACTGAATCCAATATATAAGAAGAAAGTGAAAGAAAAAGTTGATAGAATGCTAGAAGTTGGAATTATAGAACCAATAGAAGAATCTGAATGGATAAGCCCTATGGTAGTGCAAGAAAAGAAACAAGGGGGGATAGGGATTTGTGTAGACCTAAAGAAATTGAATGATGCTTTCCTACATGACCCTTTTCCCACCCCTTTCATAGATGAGGTATTAGAGAATGTGGGAGGCTAGGAGGAATACTCATTTATGGATGGATTCTCAGGTTACCATCAGATCAAGATAACTCCAGAAGACAGGTACAAGACTACTTTTTCCACATAATGGGGATCCTAACATTACACAATCATGCCTTTTGGGCTGAAGAATGCACCAACTATCATTTCAAGGGTAGTAATAGCCACTTTTAAGGAGTTCATACATCAGTTTTTAGAAGTATATCTGGACGATTGGACTGTATACAGTCTATTAAAAGATCACGTGGAAGTGTTAAGGATGATATTGTAAATATGCATGCCATGTTAGATATCATTGAATATCAAGAAGTGCATCTTTGTGAGACCATTTGGAATACTGTTGAGACACTTAGTGTGAAAACAAGGCTTGCTAGTATATCCTGCCAATATTGCAATGATTGTCAATTTACCACCACCAAAATTAGTGCGTCAGTTGAGAGAAACATTGGGACATACAAGCCACTACAAAAAATTTATAAAAGGGTATGCGCAGATCACTATGCCAATGGAGAAATTGTTAAAGAAGGATACTAAATTCTATTGGAATGAGGATTGTCAAAAAGGTTTGGACACCATACAAGAAACGATGGTAACAACACATATTATAGTATTCCCATATTTGGAAAAGACATTCCATGTGCATGTAGATGCATCAGCTATAGCACTGGGAGAAATTTTGGCGCAACCAGGAGCAAGGGATCTAGATCATCCTATAGCATTTGCAAAAAGAAAACTGTCTGAATTGGAGAATAACTACAACACTACTGAAAGAGAACGTCTGACGATGGTATATACACTTCAAAATTTTAAACATTACTTATTGGGAAAACACTTCAAGATATTCACAAATCATTCAACCCTCAAATATCTAGTCAACAAGCCAGTGTTGGGGGGTAGGATCTGTAGATGCCAACTATTATTTCAGGAATTTGATTTTGAAGTTATAATCAAAGCAAGGAAGCTGGATGAAAGACTTGATCACCTATCAAGGGTAATGAATGGAGAATAACCTACCAACTTGGAAGACAACTTCTCTGATGCATCGTTATTTTCAATCCAAATAGATGATGAATATTTTGTTGATATTATTGAGTACTTGAGTATAGGGATTGTGCCACAAGAGTTTAACATTGCACAGAGGAAGAATCTGGTAGTTAGAGCTGTAGACTATCAATTGATAGCAGGACACTTATACAAAATGGGTGCAGACAACATTTTGAGAGGATGCGTACTAGAACATGAAAGGCCTAGGGTTTTGGCAAAAGCCTATGAGGGAATAGATGGAGGACATTATGCAGGAAAATATACTGCACAAAAGGTATTGCACACAGGACTATGGTGGCCAACAATTCACAGATATGATAAGGAATATTTCCAAATATGTGATGTCTATCAGAGGGTTGATAAACCTAATAGAAGGGATGAGATTTCCATAAGACCACAAGTAACTTTGCAGGTATTTGAAAAATGGGCAATAGAAATTGTGAGACTAATTAATCCACCAGCAAAAAGGTCAGGAGCAAGATATGTCATTACTGCAAAAAAATACTTAACAAGATGGGAAAAAGAAACACCAGTAAAAGATTGCAGGGCAAAGACAACATCACATTTCTTGTTTGAACAAGTGATCACTAGATTTGTCTGTCCAAGGATTTTTATGAGTGACCAAGGCACTCACTTTATAAACAACACTATCAAGGATATGACTGAGGAGTTTGAAGTCTATCATCAAAAGAATACACCATACCATCCTCAAGCAAATGGAACAATATAAGACTTCAATAAGATCCTAGAGAATTCTCTGACAAATATCTGCAATGTCAATATGGATGATTGGGACTTGAAAATACCAGCAGCACTATGGGAATACAAGACTACATGTAAGAAGCTGACATGAAAAACACCATTCAGGTTATTGTATGGGAAAGAAGCAGTGGTACCACTGGAATTCCTAGTACCCAGTCTTTGCGTAGAAGAAATCACCAACATGACAGAAAGAAGAACAATAAAGGAGAGGTTAAATCAGCTAATGGAGATGGAGGAGGATAGGATTCTAGCAGTATTTCATCAGGAAGTACATAAATCAAGAGACAAATCTTAGCATGATAGACATATCAAGAGGAAGAGTTTCAAGGAGGGAGATCTAGTATTTCTTTATGACAGTAAATTTCTTCAACATCTAGGTAAATTCAGAATGCATTGGTTGGGGCCATATGAAGTGAAGACTGTCACGGATGGGGGGTTTGTACAACTTAAATATTTGAGAGGCATAGAACTGAAAGGAATGATCAATGGAAGTCAACTGAAACTATATAGGGACAGTCGACCTCCTAGCACTTAAAACTTATAGCATAGTAAGAAAAAATGTACCTAGTGTATTATAGTAGAAGTTAAGATAGAGAAAATGATAAAAATAAACAAAAAGGAGAAAAATAAGGAAAAAGAAATGCAAAAATAGAAAAGAAAGAAAATAAAAAATACTAGAAAATACAACACGCGGCAGAAAGTGAATTCAGTGTGAAGAAAGAAAAAATGTTTGTGTGCAACATATGGGCGACACATTGCGCACTAAGGAAAAGTTACAGAAAAAATACATTGCGCACTTGAAAATATCAGCGTGCTAGAAAAGGGATTAACAGTCAGAAAAATAATAATGAGGGTTACAACAAAAAGGTGCCAACCAGTGGAATTTATGAAATTGAATGGAATGTACTCATAAAGCATCATTGCATTAATCGCATCCAGGGAATGTTCTCCTAGAAGTTTCACAACATTTTCTATATAAAGGGGAAACACGGGGAACATAAGACTTATTGTGAAATTGTGAACTTTTAGTGATAGAGAGCACATAGAGCAGAAGCTAATTGACGAAGAACAAAGTGTGAACCAGTCAGAACCCATTCGAGAAAAACTGAACAGTACCCATGATGGCACCACCGAAGATGGGCGCACCGAGTTAAGAAGAGAGAAAAACCAGAAGCAACCTTAGGGTACCATATGAAACCACGTAGGTCGAATAGGAAACCACACTAAATGAGGACTACGTCGATGTGAACGCGATTACTTCACCACATAAAGAAACAACAAGCCCTACACCGATGGTGGAAGAAACACAACCTCCAACAATGACAACCATGGAAATCAGCCTGCACAATGGTGTGAAGGGTCATACTAAAAATGATGTAGGCACCATACAACAACCTGTGAGGGCCTAACAATCCTAATGAACAAATGGCGAGGCCAACGCGCACATATAGGCTACAATGCTAAGACCACCCAGGGTAGAGTTTGTGCAGCAGTAGGAGGGCCTGGTGGAGGAAATTACTCACCAGCTTGACTTTGATGTGGAAGAGATAGATAGAGGCTGGGACCTCAAGTCACCCACCAAGAATAAAGGGAAAACAAGCCATGGCATGGTCCCCACGCAGACAACCCGATGCAACCATTGTACTACCGCGCATTCGAGGGAGTGAAAACTATGCCAACACTTCTGGGATGCATGGATAAGTTGAGATGTTTAGACTATGATGTGGCGATACTAGTAAATTCACAACAACACAACAATGAGGATGGCCACCAAGCTCATGGCCTATAAAAATATTAGGAAATGCCACAAGGAGGAAGTCCCTACCACGGTCATCAAAGCTGTAGCGGAGTGCACTAATGGCACTACACTCAGTTGGGTCATGTATCTATTAAAATTGTTCCTCGAAG